>SMJT01000144.1:0-63444 GCA_004349715.1 Crucihimalaya himalaica
CATGTTTCTCATTCATGTATTCTCTAAACTTAATTGTGTATATACATTAAAAACTAAGTCTTTAAAAAAAATATGGGCATTCTCGGCCACGGAGAATCGGACACGGGTTAATAGTGTTTTCGTAGAGTGTGTAACCAATATGTCATGTTTCTCATTCATGTATTCTCTAAACTTAATTGTGTATATACATTAAAAACTAAGTCTTTAAAAAAAATCTGGGCATTCTCGGCCACGGAGAATCGAACCCGGGTTAATACTGTTTTCAAAGAGTGTGTAATCAATATGCCATGTTTCTCATTCATGTATTCTCTAAACTTAATTCTCTATATACATTATTGTTTAGGAAGAGTTTCATGAATATTTAGGAAGTTGTTTTTTAATTTTAGGAAGGCATTCTTAAAATTTAGGAAAGGTTTAATAAACACTAAATCCTTTAAAAAAAATCTGGGCATCCTCGGCCACGGAGATTTGAACCCGCACTAATAGTGTTTTAAGAGAGTGTGTAACCAATATGCCATGCTTCTCATTCATATATTCTATCACATTAATTATATATATACATTAGATACTAAGTCCTTAAAAGAAAATCTAATTAGAATTCTCGGCCACAGAGATTTTAAACAGCGCTAATTATCTTTTTGGAGTGTGTGTAACCAATATGAGAAGCATGAGAAACAAAATACTTAACAAAAAAAGATCTAAATACTTAACAAAAAAATCAGGATTTGAACAAAAGCAAATCATTATTCATGATAGGCAAAACATTTTAGTTAACTCTGATTCATGATAGACAAAAAAAAAATTTTAAACATTTTAAACCACGTTTATTTGAATTTAGGAAGAGTTTCATAATATTTAGGAAGATTTTTTTTTTTTAGGAAGATATTCTTAATATTTAGGAAAGGTTTAATAAATGTTTAGGAAGTTGTTTCAAAAGTTTAGAAAGACCTTTCTAAAATGTTTGGGTACAAAAGAAAATAATGGGGATTCATGTTGAACGGAGAATCGAACCTGGGTTAATAGGGTTTTTGGAGAGTGTGTAACCAATATGCCATGTTTCTCATTCATGTATTTTCTAAAGTTAATTGTATTTATACATTGAACGCTAAATCATTAAAAAAAATCGGGGCATTCTCGGCCACGAAGATTCAAACCCGGGTTAATAGTGTTTTTGGAGAGTGTGTAACCAATATGCCATGCTTCTCATTCATTTATTCGTTTAAATTAATTATATATAAACATTAAAAAAAATATTAGGATGTGAACAAGCAAATCATTATCCATCATTAAATCTTAAACACAAATGTAGTTATATCTGATACATGATAGGCAAAACAATTTAAAAAAAAAACATTTTAAAACATGTTTATTTGAATTTAGGAAGAGTTTCATATAATTTAGGAAGGTGTTTTTTTAATTTTAGAAAGGTAGTCTTAACAAAATATATAGATAAGACATCAAGATGTTCACAAAATCAAACCATTATCCATCACTAATAACATGAATTAATATGTGATACATTAAGGCAAAACAAAAAAATGAACATTTAAAAAACATAATTTAGGAACAGTTTCATATTATTTAGGAAGGTGCTTTTGAAATTTAGGAATGCTTTCCTTTATATGTTGTTTAGGATTAGAAACCAAGAACTTGTGTATAACCAATAATTCGAGTATACACTCAAACAAATTTAGTTGAAACCACTAATATAAAGCCACAATATCTTATTGGGACGTCCTCAGCCACATGATCTGCAAAAAAGATATGATAAATGTTAAAAACGTTTCACAAAAAACTGTCACGTATTCAACATAAAACTTTTAAAAGGAAATGAATGTATACAAGATACCTTTAACAACTAATCATATCGCAACTCTGCACATACTCTTGTTGTGTCCTCCTCTACCACATCTGCTACACTTGTGACTCTGACACTTTGAACCTGGTACACCAAGCTCTCCAACAGAGCGCAATCTCAGTTTTGGCGGTCTACCACTGCTTGGTTTACTACCTGGAGATGCACATAAGAATCCAGTTGTAGAATCTGGGAAAATCCAATTATTTTCGTTTCCATTTGGGTATATGCTTTAGCCCATGTCTCAGTCAAGTAGCAATCATGAACGAGCTTATTTTCATCCATATTTGAACGTTTCGCAGCAGCAATGGCATGAATACAAGGTATTTTGTCAATGTCAACAAGTGGCAAACACGAATCACCTTTAAACTTGACTTTAATGTTGTTTCCGAGATGAAATCTACAGATTCCGTGGTGTGAAGCTGGATACAAGTCTAAAAGTGTTTTTTCAATGGATGGAGCACGGTCAGAAACAAACACCAAATCTTGTGCATCAGGTATGATACAACGCATGCACCTAAAAAACTAATTCCATGACTTGTCATTTTCAGAATCAACAATAGCAAAGGCTATCAGATATAAGTAATAATCTCCATCCTGTGTTGTAGCTACTAACACCGTTCCCTTGAATTTTCCCTTTAGGAAGGTACCATCAACAACAATCACTCTCCTCATCAAAGCAAAACCTCTGATTGACGGGCCAAATGCAATAAAAATGTATTTTAATCTATTATGAGGATCTATCTCAAGATTAAACATTGATCCTGGATTTTTTTCATTAGCCATGTACAACCACTTTGCTAGGTTGTTGTAATTGTCCTCAGGAGTGCCTCTAACCAAAATCTGAGCTTCCTCTTTTGCTCTCCAAGCTTTTTTGTAATTTACATGGAAACCATGATCTAATCGATCCTTCTCAACAATCTGTTTAGGCTTCAGACCAGCCTTCTTTTCTCCATAGTGGCTGCAAATATAAGTACCTATCAGTTTTGCAGTTGTTTGCCTATTTTTTGCATTCCTATGTGTTGTTTCACAATTGTGTTCATGCATATACTTCCTCACCACAAAGAAATTAGATGATTTGAGCTTTGTTGCACGCATCTTCCAGCTGCATTTAGCATCGACACATCCCAATATCAATCTTGTTGTATCTGACCACAATAACCTGAACTCAAACTTCCACTTAAGTGCCCATTTTCTCATAGTCATCATCAATTCTTCTTTTTTCGTGAAATATTTGCCCTCATGTATATCATTATATCCTTGAGTGTGTTGTGAACAGCCTATAGATATTTGATCTGGATGAGATGCAAGAATCCCTTTATCAGCAGTTGAGGATGTATCATTATGTGGTGCGGAAACTGAGATGCCACTTCCACTTGGTCGATTATACTCCTAAAACAGAAACACAAATGTGAAAAACATATGTTAGGAATGCCTTCCTNAAGGTTGCTCTCTGTTTTCTCAAAAACAATATGGTTATTGGGAACCTAAAATAAAAGGCAAAGTGAGAGTCAATCAAAGAAATTACTAAAGCGGTAAAGAAAACATAATCACTAACCGTTACAAACAATCGAATCAGGTCTGAATCCTCTTGAATCTTCTTCATAAACATATTCAATTGACGATCATTCCGTATATAGACCGGTGGAGAAGTTTCTACCAAACTCTTCATTCGTTGAGGAAGTTCATAACTAAGTGTTATATCTTCCGCTAAACAAGCAAGTCCAAAATCTTCAACTAACATCTCAGCTAAATAATTCAATGTGATATCATCATGTACGTCGCAAATCGATCCACCTCTATTTGAATCAATTTCAAAAAACCAATATCCTTTATCAGCTTGTGTCCACTTCCCACAAACTGAGTATAACTCTACCATATTCGATCTGAGTCAAAGGCAAAATAGAAAATAGAAAACAGAAATCAAAATTATTTCATAGCATAGGAACCAAATGCTCAAGAAATAACAACACACGATTCCCCTAATCAAATTTACAGATCGAAGTAGTAGAAAACACTGATTAATAGGATACTAACAATGATTAAACTTTCGCTAACATTGATTAAACATTCGCTAACAGGTGATATCTACTTAGTTCGATACTTCGCTCCCCAATGTCAAAATCGAAACTAATCAAAGCATATATCTACTTAGTTCGATACTTCGCTCCTCAATGTCAAAATCGAAACTAATCAAAGCATATAAAAACTGAGAAAGATGAAAGGAGACTAACCGATCAAAACAAGAACAAGAAGCAAGAGATGAAGAACTCGACGGAGAAGGATTGCAAAACAAAGACCTCGTTTGAATCTCTTTTCAAATACAGAGTGCAGAAGATGGATACCTCACCAAACTTAGCCTACGACATCGCCGGATCAATGTCGATGACAGAAGAAAACAAAGATGGAGACATCGCTGGAGTCGGAGAAGAACGTCGGAGAAGAATGTCGAAGAATGTCGCAAGCTAAAAGAATTAACCAATTAGGAGCTAAGGGATTTTTTATTGTTTATAACACAAGGGTAGGTTAGTAATTTGATTGTTTAATGAATGTTAATAATGGAAAAGTAAGGAGGGTGTGGTAGATAAGGAAAACAATCTAATTAGAGTGTTAATGTAGGGTATTTCTCTAAAAAGTATAGATATCAAAAAGAATTTTTAGTAAAATTATTTCAAAAACTAAAACAAATTTCAAATAAAAATATTGGGGCCCTTCAGTCGAGGCCGCCGGCCTTGCTGACATGGGGTTGTCCCGCTTTAAGATATGACCATCTATATTGCTAATCTCTCACATGGATTCTTAACATTAAATAAATAAATGAAAACTAAAATAATAATATTATTTTAATAAAAAAAACTAGGTAAAGTTGTTGAGAATCAATTCTCATTTGAGAACCCCGGACTCATTGGATAGAATCACATATGACACATATCACTACATAGTTGGTTCAGATTTTATTGTAATAAATCAAAACCCACAAAAACTTTAAATGTTAAATAGTTTATATATTGTTATTTTTTATTGTTTA
This sequence comes from Crucihimalaya himalaica, assembly GCA_004349715.1. Classification (NCBI taxonomy): domain Eukaryota; kingdom Viridiplantae; phylum Streptophyta; class Magnoliopsida; order Brassicales; family Brassicaceae; genus Crucihimalaya; species Crucihimalaya himalaica. The sequence goes on from SMJT01000144.1 coordinate 4,884, forward strand.
ATAAATTATAAAATAAAATTTGCTATCTAACAAGATTTATCATGCATATTTTAAAATTATATTTCAAAATTATAAAATATTAAATTATATTAAGATAATAATATTTTATTGATGAAAGATTCAATTGATATTTCACCCGTGGATACACAAAAGCTACAAAAATTTCTTAAATTTGTCTACACTAAAAATACTAATATTATATTAACGAGAAACTCAATGGTTTTTCACCAATACGGATGCTCCCAAGAGCATAGGCGAGAGATGCATCAGAGGAGACTGTAAGCCACTTGGCGTCGAAGTGAGAAGAGAACAGACGACGGAGAGAAGAGAGATGTGAAATGGAAATGTTTCGGATCTTTTAGCGAGTGAAGGAGAAGAAAGAGGAGAAAGAAAAGGAGAGGTTGTGTGATTTAAATTCATAAAGTCTTATAACATTATTTCACTTTTTATAATTCTTTTTACTTTAAGAAAATAAGTAACATACTAAAGTTTTATCAATTGAATGTATATATACAATATATTATGATATTTGTTCAAACGTAAGTATGTACATTTAATAATGAATATCAAAATAGTTGTTATGATGTAATTTCGAAAGTTTCCATTACAGAAATACGGATTCTTTTCACCAATGTTTACCATACACTTGGTAAATTATCATTTTTAATTTTGAGGTTTATTGCATAGAAGCTTTTTAAAAAGTGTTTGCATAAACTGCCATAGTTGGTAAACAACTATGAAAGTGTTTGCAACGTTGCAAAATTAATAATGGCGAGCTCGGATTATTGCATGCAAAAGGGTGATATGGACACATAGTTATTTTATGCACTAAATTAAATCTAGTGGTATGTTATTTAATATGTAATCATTATTACTTCCTATATACAGAGGCTTGCGAGCCCAACACATAGAAACAAACGAGGTATATTTTTCAAAAACAAAAATGGCAGTTTCAACACATCATCACGTGATTCTCTTCCCTTACATGTCAAAAGGTCACACCATACCCCTCCTCCAGTTCGGTCGTCTCCTCCTCAATCACTGCCGCAAAGAACCAACCACCTCCGTCACCGTCACTGTCTTCACTACTCCCAAGAACCACCCTTTCGTCTCAGACTTCTTCTCCAACACGGAGGAGATCAAAGTCATCTCTCTCCCTTTCCCGGAAAACATCTCCGGGATCCTTCCCGGCGTCGAGAGCACCGACAAGCTCCCTTCCATGTCACTTTACGTACCCTTCACACGTGCCACGAAGCATCTCCAACCTTTCTTCGAAGAAGCACTCAAGAATCTTCCACAAGTTTCCTTCATGGTCTCCGATGGATTCCTCTGGTGGACATCAGAATCTGCAGCTAAGTTCAAGATTCCTAGATTGGTCTTTTACGGCATTAACTCTTACGCCTCTGCCGTCGTTAGCTCTACTTTCCAACACAAACTCTTTACCGAACCGGAGATTAAATCTGATACCGAACCAGTCACTGTACCGGACATTCCATGGATCCAGGTTAAGAAGTGTGATTTCGACCATGCTCTAACCGATCCGGAACAATCAGGTCCAGCTCAAGAACTATTCATGGACCAAATGATTTCTACCACCACAAGCCATGGGTTTTTAGTCAATAGCTTCTACGAGCTCGAGTCTGCATTTGTTAATTACAACAACAACCACTCTGATAGACCAAAGTCGTGGTGTGTTGGGCCACTGTGTTTGGCAGACCCTCCTAAACCGGAGAGTGCTAAACCGGCTTGGATTCATTGGTTGGACCGGAAACAAGAAGAAGGTCTTCCGGTTTTGTACGTGGCGTTTGGAACGCAGGCAGAGATATCGAACACGCAGCTCAAGGAACTAGTTTTAGGCTTGGAAGATTCCAAGGTACGTACTATAACAAAATAACAAATGAAATGTATTGAACGGTTCATCTATATAGATGCTTTTGATTTAAACGTTCAAGGAGGTTTTCACACATTAATTAGGTGTTATACTTTAGTTTAAATAGACATAATTGGCACGATAATTAGGGCGTCCAAACTCTAAAAAGTGTGGTCTATGTTTTGTCAAATTTTTAGAGCTAAAATCCAAACTCTACAAAGGTGTGGTCTATGTTTAGTCAATAATGGAGAAAAGAAGAAGAATATCAACGTTGCAAAAAAAAATATATATATATATATATATATCATAAACAAAAAACATTGAAGTTTTATTTTATTTATTTATTTTTACCAACCAAAACTTAAAACATTTTCAGTATTATTTTAAACTTTGTTTTGGTTAAAACTTTGTTTTCTCTGTCAAATTTTTTAAAAATCCTTTATGATAATTTTATACCATATTTTATTATATATAAAGATTTTAATATTTTTAATTGATCTTATGAAATTGGGGAGCCATGTCCATTACATCACCCCACCCTACACTACAGTGTCCATGACCGGCCCTGAGTAACATAGAATCTTTTTTTGTCAGCTTAGTTTCATGACTTTAATTTATAGTGTGACTACACAAGTTGATATTAAGCTAATAAAGTAGAGTTTTCAAAGTTATTAACTAACAAGATCGCGACACGTGTTATATCTATCGATTCAAGATTTCGACACGTGTCAAGGTTAAAAAAAATGTCAAAAATCTTATTATATAAAGTAGAGTTTTCAAAGTTACTAATCACAAGATCTAACTACACGTGTTATATCCATCGATTCAAGATTTTGACACGTGTCAAAGTTAAGAAAATGTTTAAAATTATTATAAGGAAACTATTCAAAAGGATAATTAACTACCATTATTCGAAAAATAAAAATTCTATAAGGAAAATATACAAATTAATATTTCTTAAAAAACGTAAAATTCCATAATTAAGAAAATTTTAATTCTAAAAGAAAAAAAATTAAATATTGAACTCTATATAAACAAAGAAATAGTCTCATATCTTGTCAACAAATAAAACACTTTTCTTCAAAAATACCATTATACCTTCAAATTCATTACATTGGTAAAACATATATTTCTTTTATTTTATTTTTAAAAGTTATTTGAATTTAATATTATGAAGTTGTTGCAAAATATTTTTATTTTTATATTTTTATGATTATTAAATTTTTCTCTAATTTTGGTTTATTTTTCTTCTACTTTTCAGAAAGTTAATTTAATTTATTATTGTGAGGTTGTTGTAAAAACATTTTGTTTATATATTTTTTATGATTTTTTTTTTCCAATTTCTGTTATTTTTTCTTATGCTTTTTAGAAAAATGTCAATCATCCAAAACAAAATGAGTAAAGAAATTCAAAAGAACATCACTAATTCATTTTTATGTCGATTGAAAAAGTCAAATATGAATAAAAATAAATAAATCTTATTCAAATAAAAATAAACCAAACTATATTTAATCTAAATAAATAAATAATTATATTTTTGTTAGAGTTTTCTATGGATGAATGATTTTGGATATGCGTTATCAATATTTTATTATATATTTATATTTACAAGTGATTAAGTCTATTTGTTTTTTAGTTTTATTTTTGTAATTTTTAAAATATTAGATTATAATCTCGCGTATACCTAATCTAGTTTAGAATAAAAATATGTTTTATCTAGTTTAAGAATACAATTTTATACTTTAATTTTGCAAAAAAAAACATTGTATAAAAATTAGTTCTAATGAATTAACGTGTGTTTAAAATATAAATTAGTCTTAAAATTAGTTTCCGATTAATTTTTATTTAATCTCTGATTATTTTGCTACGTGTTAGGCTCACCCAGATAGCTCGACTATCACCTAGGCGATATTTTGAACATGAAACATTTAATTTAGTAATAAGTGTTTCCTTTCATGTCATTTGGAGTCATTTCAGGTCAACTTTATGTGGGTCGCAAAAAAAGACGTGGAAGAGATTATTGGAGAAGGATTCAAAAATAGAATAAGAGAGAGTGGGATGATAGTGAGAGATTGGGTGGACCAATGGGAGATATTGTCACATGAAAGTGTCAAAGGATTCTTGAGCCATTGTGGATGGAACTCGGCGCAAGAGAGCATATGCGTTGGAGTTCCATTGCTGGCTTGGCCGATGATGGCTGACCAACCGCTCAACGCGAAGATGGTTGTGGAGGAGATAAAGGTGGGACTAAGAGTTCAAACCCAAGATGGTAGTGTACAAGGATTTGTGACAAGAGAGGAACTAAGTCGAAAGGTATCGAGATACAAACAAGAATGTTTTTCTTTTATTAGTGAAACTAAAAATATTGTTACGCTAATTAATGGTAACTAACCAGGTTTTGGCTTTTCAAGTCTTATAAATATGATAATTTTATAGGTTAAAGAACTAATGGAAGGAGAAACAGGAAAAATCGTAAGAGAGAATGTGAAAGAATGCTCGAAAATGGCAAAAGCAGCTCTCGTCGAAGGGACTGGTTCGTCTTGGAAGAACTTAGATTTGATTCTCAAGGAGTTATGTAAGAGTAGAGAGTCGAACGGTGCTAATGAATAGAGTGATTTGAGGATTGTATAAACAAAACGAGCTTTAGACTGGTTCGTTAACTAAAACCAGTATACCCAATATACATTATGTGTAAGTCTTGGACGTTAAACTGAATAGTTCATCTTATTAAGCTAATTAACTTAACCGACAAAGCTAAACCAGTCTTATGTCATTATGGGCGTAACTTCTTGGAAATGAGCAGATACAGTTGGAGCTTAACCGAATCCTCTTTGGTCCAAGGGACTGTTTCGTCTTGGAAGAATTTGGATTTGCTTCTTACGGATTTATGCAAGAATAGAGAGCCAAACGGTGCTAATAAGTTGAGTGATTGAAGACTGGTTAACTGAACCGGGTTTAAACCAAGACTAATATCCAATATGTGTTAGTATGTATGAGATCTTGAATAATTGGTTTAGTTGAAAAATTAGGCACAACCATCATGCATTGTGAATTCCAAGCTTGTCTCTTCCTCTTCCAAAATTTTAAGAGAAATAAAACCTTGAAATATTAGTGTAGATTTTATATTCATAATCTATCCGAATCACAAAAAAAAGAATATTGTCAAGAGGAAAACTAAAAACACTATTTGTGAGCAAACTCGACACGTGAATTATGCACATGATTAGGCAAGGTTATAAAATACAAACGCTCCACTCATGCATTGTGTTCGAACTTCAAAGATATGTGCAATCACACAGTTCATTTGATTTTGCAATCATTGCTTGTTCAGCTAATTTTGAAATCAGATAAATTAAATAGTAAAAAATACTATTATTTTACTATTTTTGATCTACATATAATTGATAAAAGGAACGTGTACTTTCTTCTTTTACTTTCTTTATCTTTTGTCGGACTGAACAGGAGAAAGAAGGTAAAAGAAGAAAGGACACATTGCACCTACTCACGTGCAATGGAAACATGTCATGTACAAAGAGTCAGATATAAAGATTCAATTTATTTACTTTTTGTTGACTCAATTATTATAAAATGTTACAGTTTCATTGAAAGGTATCTGAATTAATTAAATATTGAGCTACATTTCTTCATATAGGTGCTTCTATCTGTTAAAAGAAGGTAAATGAAGAAAGGACACATTGCTTACGCTAATTTTTTTTTTGAATGATATACATTTCGACTTGTCTTAAGAACATTTATATGGATTTCGAGTTTGACGAATTAAACAAATTAGAAATATTAGTTAAAAGGGTATAGGACATGTTAATAATACTGAAAATTACTATCTTAGTTAGCACTTGAAAGCGTTGCATATGCAAACTATCACAATATCACATCTCATGTTAAGTAGTAAATATCAATGTGAATGGTATAATACTGCCAAAAGAATAATCAATGTTATTCAATACAATGCATGTATTGTTTGCTAGGTTTGTTAATATTTTTTAAAAGTCTTTGTGAGGAGAAACAACATTAACTTAGATTCAATTCATACAATAGAGCATGTTACATACTTTGCCCCAAAAAACAAAGAGCATGTTACAAACACTAGAGCATGTTACAAATTTACAAGAGTGTAAAGGAACCTTATAGGTAAAATATAATTCACTCATATATATGACAGATGCTTCTTTAAAATGTCAAATTTACTTTAAGGGATAATGATTTAAATGTGTATATTTTCAAACCCAAAATTGAATCAACAAAAAAGTGGTATAAATGAGATTCCAATCCAAAAACTTTCATTTCTTTAGATAAGCATATGGTACAATAATTCATATATCTTCTTGTACAAATTAGCAGTGTATTAAATAACAGACAGATATAATACAAGACATGTGAATGATAACAAAGTAATTTATTGATGTTAAAATAAAAAGGAACAAAGTAATATATTATCACCAAAAAGAATTAAACAAGAAAATTATACCCTTGGTGCAATGTTTTCACGCTCGACCCGGACCGCCCGGTCAAACCGGTTCACCCGCGACCCAATCACTTCTCCGGTTTGGGTATAGTGCCAATATCCGGTAATTTAAAAACCGCAAAAACCCGCAAAAAATCGCCAAAAATCCGGAATCCAATGACCCGGTTGAACCGGCCGAGTTACGGTTTAGTAAAATTCTTATGATTAATATATAGGGTTTTGGACTTTCATATGATCCTGTTGACTACGAATCTATTGATAAGACATAGTTTTGGATTATTGAAGAAGAAGAAGCAAGTGAACTTGAATATGATGAATTAGAGAATGTTCTCGCTGAGGAGTATCCCAAAGATTATGAAGACAAGAACTATGAAAAGTTTAATGGTATTTTTTAATTATTGATTAAATTTTCTTTTAGTTGTATATAATACATTGACTAAACTATGTGATATTTTTTTGGTAGATTTTGATGAAGACTTTACCATGCCGTTCGAAGAGAATGAAGGGAATGGTGATAGAGACCACCAAGATTGGTTGTCATGAATTCGTGATGTTTTACTAGTTTATTTCCGTCATTCTTGATCTCTTACTATCTTAGTGTTTACTCCGAATTTTTTTTAGATTCCAAAATTTCAATCACTTTTATTGTTAGATTTCATATTTTACTACACTTTGTAAAATTATTTTATTTTTATAAAATTATATAATCTCTAAACTAATGAATCAATTGACCCTTGGTCGGACCCGGTCGACCCAATGACCCCGGAGATATTCCAGTTCGCTTTCCTGGTCGGTTTTAAAAACATTGCGGCTTGGTGAATATAATTCACCTAAATGACTCAGATTAGGTTTAGTCGTTTAAACTATTAAAAAACATCTTATATCAAACACAAACTAATCAGTACTGTATTAATCCTCTGGAGTATTGGGTTTACTTGTATTAACAAACATCACAGAAGTTCATCAAGAAACGACTTCCCTTTATATTTCTCAACCTTAAATCCCATCTCCTCCATCCGCAACCGCTCTGTCTCGAGCTCAGCCAGCTCTGCTTTCATCTCCTCGACCCTCAACCTTGCTTCCGCTACTTCCTTCTCAATCCGAGCCAAATCAGCCTCCTGAATCTCCATTTCCTGTTTCTTAGACTTCACCAATCTTTCTTGCCTCTCTTTCTCTGAGTCAGTGTTCTCTTGATACTGAGCAAACTCCTCAAGAACCGAACGCATCCAGCCAACATTGATGTTCACAGACTCCAAGTCCTTGAGAACCGCGACCATCTCTTTTACTTTCAGATCGGTCAACTGCCCAACCGGGGTTGACCCAAGTTCTTGCATCAATGAGCATAGACACTCTAGGTATCGGGACCGCATAGATGCTGATTCTAGCCTGCAGTTTGCGGCTATGTCTCCATGCTTGTCGATGATTGACCGTAGGATTGTGGAAACACCTGAGTTCACACGGTATTTTCCAACCGAAACACACGAGTCCGACATTACTGATATAAGGTCTAGTTCTACTCCCTCGTCGTCATCATCATCATCATCATCATCATTGGCGTATGATCTTGGAGGGCTTACGACATTGAAGACACTAATCTCACTGGCTGTGTTATTCTTGCCACTGTGTTTATGTTCTCGTGGTCTTGGTGATACAGTTTTGCTATGATCAGCCTGAACAATATCGAAACAAAACAGAGCATGTTAAGATGACACTGTCTGAGATTCCACCTGAATTTGGTCCAAAAACTTACAAAGCTTCAGGCCTAGAGATCCAAGACTCTATGGGACTCTAATATATGTATCATACACCTACATAGATGCTAAGTGAGAGAGGGTCACTAAGACATACCATGCTGTTTGGGGATAGAGGAATCGTTTGTGATGGTTTCTCTGGCTTATTGTTGAAAGAATCATGCTGACCGTTGAGGTCAATAGAGATTTCATCAGACGATAGAGAGGGGAACGGTTTGTTCGTTTCTGGAGCTGCTGTCTTCTTCACAGCTACTGGTGAAGGTCTTGATTGACGAACCTTTGGGGAATTGGCAGCACCATTCTGATAATACCTTGTATTCAGAGGTGACGGTGGTTGTGACTCTGTCTTTTTCTTACCAAAACTCCCTGGAAGGCTAAGAATCTTTGAAGCTGTAAGCAAATTAAGAATGAGAAAGAAAGGAAACAACTTTGCAGATCCATTGAAAGCTAACGCCTTGATCAAGTTATAACTGTAATAAAGGACAACCCTCCATGAACTAATTATCCTTGAAGCAATACGTAAAGAAGGGCAAAGACAGATTTTATCCATTTCAAAAAGGCTCAACAAGCTGCATCGACAGATCGATAAGCAAAACGTATGATGAACACTTCAAGTAGTAGCCCATTCAGTATCAGGCAATTCCATCACAACAAAAGCATGCCAATGCATACTCATAGATTAACAGATCAAACATAGTGTGAGGACAGAGAAAGTACCTTGCTTCTTTGAATGCTTCTTCCCACGGCCTTGAGAAATCTTCTCTAAACAATCTGAAGCACATTCATGGAAAGGGTTTGCAGAATATGGACAATCCGGGTGAGCTTTCCGATTGATATCCATAGCTTAAATCAATATATAGATTCAATCAGAAGCAAGAAACTGAAACAAACAACCCAACAAACAAGAAGCCTATCAACATGAATTGCAAAAAAAAGAGCCAAGCTCAAGAACTAACAAATTTGGCCTTTCAAGTTGAAAAAAGTCAATTTCAGGGTATGTAAAAAGGTCAAGACTTTAGACTTCAAATTCAATATTATAACTCAACAACTCTAAACACCACTGGATTCTCATCTGGTTTCCACCAAAAGAGAGAGAGAAAGAGAAGCAAAGAAGACAACTTTACCAAAACATTACATAAAGAAACTTTGACACTATTGTACCAAACGATCCCCACAAACAATAACTCCAATCAAACAAATAAAAAAGATAACTTTTATTCGCAAACATCGTTTTCTCTTTGAATTTAATGATAATTAAAGCATACACACAACAATCTCTGTAACCATAAGAATAAAGCACCGATTTTTACGATCAAAGCTCCAAACTTTATTTACCCTTTGTGCATATACACACAGAAGTATATATATATATATATAGAGAGAGAGAGAGAGAGAGAGGTACCAGGAGTTTGGGAATGGGGAAAGAAAGGTCTGGGCAGAGATAATGAGAATGTAAATTTGTACTATATAATAAGAAGAGGAGGTCTTGATCTGTCTTTGCATACATATTTGATTTGACCGAAACCTTTAAAATATAAGAGACGAGAATTGAAGAGAATAGTTGAAGATTCGACGAGATTGACCATAAAACTAATAAATGTTATGAAAATGGAGATAGATGTTGCAATCAATCAAAGGCTTCCAGAAGTTGACACAATAATGAAGGCGGGACGAGATAAGGGAATAAATAAAGCTTCTCTTCTCTTGTCTTAGTTCACACCTACTAATCAACCGATTTTTTAATACTTGAATCACGTGTGTGACTAGTAGCTTCTAATTTGGTTTAAACTTTTCATTTAGTAAAATAGCTCATTTGTAAACAAAAAAAAGTAAGTAAAATGGCTAACTTAATTTGTAATCAAATAAAATAAGCTGTGCAGAATAATGTGTTAATGATGAAAAAAATGATACGATAGGGTGAAATTTTTTGAATGGATTATAACAAAAGATATGACATATTATATATATATATATATATATATATATATATATATATATATATTATAATCAAATTTTATAATCAAATTATAATGATAATCAAAGCTAAATATGATAATATTATAATCAAATTTTATTTGATGTTTAATTAATGATCAATTTTTTTCTTCATATATATAATTTATGAATCATAAATGCAAACTCTTAATAAAAATTTTAGTTTAAAATTTTATGGAAATATATTTGCTGATAGTTACGGATAAAAAAATAAATCTAAAAATCCAAAAAAGGTTTCATGTCCAAGCGTAAAGATGTTCGAGTAACAATTATTTTGAAATGTATCAAATGTGTTCGAAATGATATTAAAAAGAATCAGCAGAAATTTTCAGATATATTACTCAAAAGAATCGGCATAACATCCCTAGTCAAATGGGATTGAGAAATTATGTCTCTATTGTTATAAATCGTTTTTTAAGAATTTTTCAATCACAAAATTTGTAGCTTCAAAATCTAGAAAAAAATCTATCAATATATAAATCTTATCTAACAATGACTCGACAAGAAGAACCCTTAGATATCTATATTTGGTGAAATCTTGAAAGCGTTGATTTTGAATGCGGCTTTAACCCTCTCCAATCTTATGCAGCCATTACAATAGCCATGAATTAAAACTTTAGGTTCTCCGGTAGAACGGATTTTATTAAAGCTTATGCAGTAGAAGAAACATTTCCTACAAAATCACCTCTAGGCTAGCGATGAGTGGAGTAAAATTTATGCTAGTAATTGTTTCTAATAGTATAGTCAAAAAGGTGGTTAGGCGGTTGACTTACGTATTAAAAAAAACGTTAACCGATGGAAACAAAATGCGGCAATCCCTCTGTAATTATGAGTTGTGAACATGGTTACATGAATCTTGTAAGTGATTTGAGAAAATCAGGTTTCACAACAAATATAGTTTATGATGAATACACTTTCCTATACCTTTCTGAATTTTGAATCATAAATCCAAAGGAGGTTTCATGGCCAAGGGTAAAGATGTTCCGAGTAACAATTGTTTTGGAATGTACCAAATGTGTTCAAAATGATATCAAAAAAGAATCACCAGGAATTTTCAGATATATTACTCAAAAGAATCGGCATAACTCCCCTAGTCAATTAAAATTTAGAAAATTATGTCCTTATTGTTATAAATCGCAATACTTTGAAGTTATTCTATTGAGAAAATTTGTAGTTTTTATGATTAATTGAATTGTTTCAAATTAAATTATTAAATAATATTTTTGTATAGGAAAATATTTTAAATACACTCTTTGATGTAAAACATTTTATAACATGAAACACATGGAGTACAATACGACATAATATTATTGTGTAAGTTGATTTTCCAATAACATATCTGCAATAATGTCCTTATTTTATGTTATATACTTATGCTATCTATAATGCTTCCATGCCGCTTAAAATATGCTTCCAACTCGTGTTGTTTATTCTTATCTTTATTATTAATTTTGCAATTTATGTATATAAAAAATTTAACTATTTGATACAATTGTGTAATATTTTTGTAGTCATTATTACTCTTTAACTTTTTGTACGTGTATACTAAATCTTGAAAAACCAAACAAAAATCGTCAATATTTCTTCTTTCAAATTTTAAAAGTCATTTCGTTAATAGAACGTAATGACACATAACATAGATTAAACAATCTTTTTATATTTTTGGAAACGTACCATAATAGAACTCCTATGATATCTCACAATTTTATAATCAATACAAAGTCGAAATATTTTATTTGTTTGGATAGATAAAATCAACGTCATAATATTTTTCTAAAAAAACAAAAGGAACTGAAAACCACTTCTTTATTGTATTGTGAAAACAGATGTGTCATAACACCTCAATGCAAACCACATATTTCCATGATGTTCAAAAATATGTTATCGTGTTGATTTCAATATAGTTCTTGTAATTCATACTTCTTTTTTACGCAAACAAGAGTTTCATCCATGATTTCAAAAGACTGACTAAAATATAGCTAGTATTTTTGGACATATAGATGTTTAGGATTTCGATGTAGTCATATATAATCATATGCAAGCAATTCAAATGTCGCATAAGTTTCTCCAAATTTTCTCTTCATATTCTTCTGATTTTGTCTTAAAGCAACATCTTTTTTCAATTTTATTGTGCCTACATATTCATAGAACCGTAACCACACTTTTCTCAATGCTTATATTCAATGTTGGTTGTGTTACTGTTAGTAGAATATTACACAACATTGTAAAAGTCGTGAGTGCCATATGTATTAACTAAAGAGAATCAACATCAATTTGTTGTAGTCAATGGCTCGACGTTAAATATTCTTCCATTCAAAACATTCATCGGTTAGACCTCGAATATTTGGGGGTTTAAGGGGCTGATTGGTTTGCACTTCTATTTCTATACTTTAGAAGAAAAAAAAGCGTAGCAAAAACTTTTAGGACTGTTACTTTAAAAAAAACTAAAAGTCTTAAATAGTTGACTTTTAAAAAAAGTGAACGTAACAAGAGCAAATAGAACAAAATGGACTGTGAGAAAAATTAGGAAACTTTTAAGGCTGTTAAATAATTAAAGTGTGATTAGTAAAAAACAGACTTTAAAAAATTTAAAATGTAGTAAAAGCCTCAACAGTTTCTACCAATCACCCCCTAAGGCGACATGCACAGCTTGAGTAAATTCATCATGGTGGAAACTAGAAAGACCACCACCTTATGGAACTCGGGCAAGTTAATCTTTAATCTAAAACACTAAACAACTTTTACTTATTAAAATACACGAAAAACTATTATTATTTACAGTTCTCTTGGTTACAGTTCAATATTCGTTCTTAATTAATGTTGGCCTATACCTATATATCTCTCTGTTGATTACTAATGCATATTGCATTTCAACAACAAAAAGGATATCATCATTTATTGGACAGTTCTATTTACCGTCATGCAAAAGTTAACAAAATCAATGTATTATATGGCCATAAATTAAAAGAAAAGAAAACCATACAAAAAATTATTGCACTAACCGTACGTGATTTATTTTTCTCAAGGAAATTAAACTTGATTGGTACGTTACATAATGGATTTTCATATGTAGATCCATAACAAACAAGACCGTTTCTACATATATCATTCTCCTAGGCACCACCTTAATGCATGTTACGGTCCCACGTAGGAAATAGAAAATGACATAAAAGAACATAAGTAAAACTACTCTTTACTATTTGGTTTTGATTCGTATAAGTCATAAAACTTAACAATGTTTGTTATCTTGCAAATATATTAGTAAGTGCTCTGTTGTCTAGAGTTTCAATCTCAAGAGAAAATATTACATTCTCTATATAAGTTTGAATTTTGTAATTCATCAGTATAACGTATATCAAAACTTTTAACATAAAAGTATTTCTTGTTTCGATTATTCGGATTATATCATGACATACGACGACTGTAACTCAAATCTCCAAAAATTGTATACTCCTGAAATCGAATTCAAAATCTATAATACAAACTTATATTCTTGATCAACGAGAGTTTCTATCAACGAACTAATTAGAAATTACGAGTTTAATGAATACATAATTAAGTCATATAATATAAATATAACATATATATTGAAGAGGAACATGCGTGTAGATGTAACCAGATACAGAAACTTACGTAGGACTATGGGAGTGGTTTGTTACGTAATCGAAATTTTAGCTTCATGAAAGGTGGACAGTTGGGTCTATGGATATTAATTAGGAGACAACGCTAGCTCAGCTTTGCTCCGCGATATATAATAAAATAACTATACTAGTTTACGTTCGTTTATTGTCAACCCATATAATTTCATAAGTCTACACACAATTATTTACGTATAATTTGTTTTTCTCAATTCATATGAGAAAACCTATATCTTTTTTTTTTGTGGTTAAAATGAGATAACATATTTACGTCGAAGTAAATATATAATTGAGTGATGATAAAAAATAACAAAGAGAGAAAAGAAAAAGGAAAAGAAATAGTAGTTGAGACACCGAAAGAAGAATGCATAACCTAAACGGAACGAAGAGAGAAGAAGCTCTCAGCAAAGTTAGTTAGGGTTTTGCACGTTATCTTAGCTCATGCAATCTGCCCCTTTCATCATTCTAATTCTTTTTTATAATATATACTTTTTATATTAATGTATTTAGTTACATTTCATATACATATATTCATGATCGTCATGCATGTCCTGCATTTTACCTACCAAAGCCATAAACAATCTCTCCCAAAAGAGAAGAAAAAAAAATTCACATTATATATATAAAAATAAAGTTGTGGTGACGTTATTGTACATGAAAAAGCTAAAACTTGTATGGAAGTAATTAGCTGCTACCTATTGATTCTTCTTCTTCTTCTTCTTCTTTTTTCTTCCAATTTCTTATCTTCTTTTGCTATCTCTTCTTGGGTTTCCCTTGTCAAGTTTTCAGCAGTCACAAGATTTTTGAGGAGCCTTGTTTCTTTCGAGAATCTTGTGTAAGGAAGTTGTTGTTGGCATATTTTCCTCATGATATTTGAGCTCTATCTTTAGTTCGAATTCATGAAAAATAATCTACTTTTTGTCTTTCTAATTCTTTATGCCGTGTTGAAACTAAGGGGCCCTTTAATGGTTTTTGGATAGGGGCCAAGGTAGCAGAATTCTTAAATATATGCCACTGTGTATATATATATATCAGTGTTATAACAAAATTTCAAAATTTTGTGCTTTTGTCATTATAAGGTTTTATTTGATTTGTGCAGTAATCAGTCTGAGAGAATGGAGAGTAATATGCAGAACTTGTTGGAGAAGTTGAGGCCTCTTGTTGGCGCAAGAGCTTGGGACTATTGTGTTCTTTGGAGACTAAACGAAGACCAAAGGTTTGATTTGATTTTTCTCGCTATTTATCTATCTTTCTTACTCTTTCGTCACATATATTGTTATCTTGGTTTTGGAGGAGACAGGTTTGTGAAGTGGATGGGATGTTGTTGTGGTGGGACAGAAGTCATAGCGGAGAATGGGGCGGAAGAGTTTAGCTTCGGAGGATGTAGGGATGTTATGTTTCATCATCCTCGGACCAAATCTTGTGAATTTCTTTCCCATCTTCCATCTTCAATCCCTCTTGATTCCGGGTATATATGATCATATATACAAGTTATACGCATACATATTCTTTCACAAGAGACATAAAAAATGGACTTTGCTGTAGGATATATGCGGAGACTCTTCTGACTAACCAGACCGGTTGGTTGAGTGAGAGCTCAGAACCAAGTTTCATGCAGGTATTATCAGATTTTCCGAGTTTGAGTGATCACAATGATATGAACAAGAAGTCTTATATTCCAGTTTTCTTGAATCCAGGAAACAATCTGTACTAGGGTTTTGATCCCTATACCAGGAGGACTAGTGGAGCTCTTTGCGACCAGACATGTACGTTTATGTCTCTTAATTATGTTGAGGTTTTGGTTTTTAAACTCCGGTGGTTTGTGATGAGATATGTTTGTACGTATAGGTTGCTGAAGATCAAAACGTGGTGGATTTTGTAATGGGACATTGCAACATGTTGATGGAGGATACCGTAACGATCAACATGGTAGTACCAAACGAGGTCGAATCGAAGCCATACGGGATGTTATGCAGTGATATTCAGCATAAGGGTTCGAAGGAAGAAGACATGATGAATCTTTCTTCGTCTTACGATATCTCTGCCGATCAGATCCGACTCAATTTCTTGCCTCAGATGAGTGATTACGAGACACAACAACACTTGAAGATGAAGAGCGATTATCATCATCAAGCCTTAGGATATCTCCCGGAGAATAGTAACAAGGAAATGATGGGTATGAACCCATTTAACACGGCGGCAGAAGACGGCATTCCAGTGCTTGGTGAGCCTAGCTTGCTTGTGAACGAACAGCAAGCTGTTAACGATGAGGAAATGAACGAGAACGGTAGGTTGGATTCAGGGTCAGATTGCAGCGACCAGATTGATGATGAAGATGATCCGAAGTACAAGAAGAAATCAGGCAAAGGAGGATCTCAGGCCAAGAACCTGATGGCTGAGAGACGGAGGAGGAAGAAGCTAAACGATAGGCTTTACGCTCTTAGGTCGCTTGTTCCCAAGATAACCAAGGTATATATATCTGTGGTTTTCCTCTCGGTGTTTGTTTCTTGGTTTTGGGTTTGTTATTATGCGTTTTCTGAAACCCGTTTTTGTGGCGTGGAAGTTGGATAGGGCGTCAATTCTTGGTGATGCAATCAACTATGTTAAGGAGTTGCAGAATGAGGCAAAGGAGCTTCAAGACGAGCTTGAAGAAAACTCAGAGACTGAGGATGGATCTAATATGCAGCAAGGAGGGATGAGCCTGAACGGGACAGTGGTTACTGGGTTTCACCCTGGGCATTCATGCAACTCCAACGTTCCTAACGTTAAACAAGATGTTAATCTTGAGAATTCCGATGATAAAGGACAAGAAATGGAGGTGAGAGCATAATAAGAAGAAACTAAGTCTCCCCTTTCTTCTATATTGAACTTTAAAATCACATTCTCATGATATCGGTTTATGTGGGTTGAGGGGTTTCAGCCGCAGGTGGACGTGGCTCAGTTAGATGGTAGAGAGTTTTTCGTAAAGGTGATTTGCGAATACAAACCAGGAGGCTTCACAAGGCTAATGGAGGCGCTGGATTCTCTGGGATTGGAGGTCACAAATGCTAACACGACTCGCTTCCTCAGCCTTGTCTCCAATGTCTTCAAAGTCGAGGTATGATCTAAAGGACCTGCGGGATGGAGAAACAAAAACCAAAACAAAATATACAAAAACTATATGTTTCTATATTCCCATGTTACAGAAAAATGATAACGAGATGGTGCAAGCTGAACACGTAAGGAACTCGTTGCTAGACATAACCCGGAACACATCTAGAGGATGGCATGATGATCAGATGGCAACCGGCTCTATGCAAAATGAAAAGAACGAAGTTGATTATCAACACTATGATGATCACCAGCATCATCATCACCCATTTGATCATCAGATGAATCAAAGCGCTCATCATAATCACCACCACCAACACATCAACCATTACCACAACAACCAGTAAGGACAATTCCCAAAGCTATAATCTGTTGTCGTATCAAGATTTCTGCTTTACAAGTTAAAGAAACATATAAGCTTTGAAGATCTTTTCATTTGAAGAAATAAGAATAAATAAGAGTGCCAGTTCGAGAACATTTCCTGAATCCAATACCAGGAATAGAGCAAAGCGAAACTGCTCTAGAATTACATCGGACAGAAACTATAAACGCAAAACAACTTCACTAAAAAAATATTTGTTACAAGGAATTTGACAACCCATGACAAAAGCAACAAGTGTTGAAGTGCACCCCTAAACTTAGTAGGCTCCACAACACGACCAACCAAAAAAAATTCATTTGCCAATATTGTTGGAGCAGATGAGGTTACAACTTAGCAACATGTACTTCTTGTATAACTCCAAAAAAATAACTCTGATACACACATTTCAGAAATATCTGAATTTGAAACTTGTACTAGTATAGAAGCCGCAAACCTTCACTTTGTTCATTGGCTATGATTGGTGTATCCAGCTCCTTTGAGATGTGTGTTATTGCTGCTGAAGATGCTTGAATTCATTGCAGTCAGCTCCTACCTCGCTCAGCGCTGAGAAAAGCTTTGGTGCTATCTTAGCCAACATAAGCTTAAAACCAACCGAAGTTGAATTAGCGCTATTGCGTTCATCGATAACCGAGGCATCTTTGGTGAGGGAACCTATGAGATATCCTTTCATGTAGGCGTCACATGCCTTCAATATGTAATAGCCGCGTTTTCTGAAATGGTCTTTGATGAGTTCTTCAAAATCCTACAGATTTCTTCACAACTTAAGAAAAAAAAGTTGGGGAAAATGTGAAATTAAGTAGAAATAGCAACAGAGCTTCGCCATTACCTTTGGTGGTTTCCGCATAAGATACATCATGGTTTTACAATTTAGCAAGAAAGTGTTCTCGTTGTATCCCAGTGAGTTTTTTTCTCCTTCCGCAGTTCCAACCTGCTTATCATACCCGGCTTCATTGAAATAAGGCTTTGAATTTAACACCAATCCCTGGAGTGAAACAAGAACTTGAAGGATGCTAGATGATTTGGGATCCCAGACTTCATTTCCCCTGCCTGTCCAGGTATTAAGAAGGCTAAGACAGACCTTGCCTTCCTCATAGAGATTGGGGTTTAGCCTCCAACCACCAGAATGATAATATGCCGACTGCACATGACAGTACATTATTTTCATATAATGCATAGCTGGATTCAACATTAGGTTGTGCACAGTAGGAATAATAAAACTTAGAAACCCATACCGGTGGCACACTAGGGTAGTCAGATGGAAGGTGAAAATCAAAAAAGAAGAGACCATCTTGGTATGGTGTTCCATATGCCCCGACTATTACGGCCCTCAAGAGATCCATTCTATCTTCGTAAGCTCGAACAAAGATTCCATCTGCCAAAGTTGAATCACTTTTTTTTTTTTAAATAAGATGTTACCATCATGAGATACTGCTGAATTTTTTAACTGTGCAGCTAGACATTCTTACCGGGAAGATTGTTCTGAAGTATTTTCCAGTCTTGATCAACCTTCTTGAACCACTGTCTTTCTTTGGTGTTCTGCAAGTTTGATACGACAATTAAACTTCAAAATCAAGTTTCCAATTTAAACTGAAATGTGAAAAAACCATTTTTACGGAACACGGGAATTATATATTTTAGTATTTTGAACCAACACATGAGTCATCTAAAGTGCAAGTCCTTGAACTACCTGCCCATCTGCGCCAAGGAAATGGTGGTCCAGAGGATCTTGTGATATATCAAAGCGTCTGAAACTGTAACTATCACCTTCAGAAGGTACTGGCTCGTCTTCACTCTTTGATGTTTCCAATGCTTCATCTTCTAAAAGTTTAGAGGTTTCCCCACTCAAAAGATTCTCGTCATTTGCTTGAGTTCCCTTTGACTCACAATTATCAGTCACATTGACTTTTGATGGACAAGGATCATCAAGGAAACAGTCTCTTTCATCAGAAGGGCTGGTCAATTCAGCTTGCTTATTTACATTTTCATCTGTGTAATCAGAACTGGAAGAATCTTCAGATTTCCGTGAACGCGAAAAGATTCCACTAGCCAGTCGAGTCATAAATTCGATTGCAGCCAGTGGAAGAGCTAGGGCACCGTTCCTCCCAGAATCGGTCTCACCATTGATATCTGCATCAGAGTTTCCCTCAATGGAACTACTCCTTCCAAGCTCCTGACAATCAAACGTTCTTATTAATTTGCAGACATATGGCAATGCCTATGTAAAAGGGGCGTAGATCAGTGTCATAACATTTTGGTTTAAGGAGACATAATTAACTAATTACAAATTTAGTAACTTTTTATAAACGGAAATAAACCTCTTCAGGAATTTCAGGAGCACCCCTATCATCATCGTTTAAAGTTTCCCAACTAGCAGCATCACTTGCTTCACTTTCTGCAGCAATCGATTCATCATCATCATCCCGTCCAACTACATAAACTGCATGAGGGCCAACCTAGGAGAAAAAAAAACATTATCAATTAAAAATCAATGACTACCAAGCCTTGTCCACAGGTAAAGTGCCATCAGATTCAAGAGATTCCTGACTATTTTTCTTGCATAGACAGTCTCATAACGAACCAATTGCATATATCTCTCAGGTCATTAGCAGTCTTTTTAGGCCAAACCATCTAGGAGGGGACACCATTTATAGTTTGGCCTTTCCCCTAACTCCCTGATCTATGAAAAAACATGAACAAACCTAACTCCAAATAGGTCTGGGACAGAGCATCCTCAATAGACCCTATTAAATTGTACAGCAACTGTAAAGCACTCAAAGTTTCCGTATACATTGCAAATGATAATATGAGACCAGCCCAGTAAGGGATTTTAAGTGAATAGACTAGTTGAGGTTGACATACCGTTGATACTGTTCCATCGGCCCATGTTACTTCAATATCACCATCCTTGAGGCCAGTAATATTTCCAACCCATGAGAGCTTTGAAATTTCCGTATTAGGTTCGTTTTGTTCCTTATCCTTAAGGATTTTAGCTTCTTGATGGGATTCTGAATCTTGGTATCCATTGTCTTGCTGTGTTGCCTCCTCTAAAGAGTTTCCAGGAGACGATGCTGGTAACACAACAGTAACAGGTGATAAGCGAACAACAACATCCCCATAACAGTAGTCATAATCTGGATGGCCCTCTAGCTCATACACACTAACAATTTCTTCCTTTTCAAACTCACGGGGTTCTTCTGCCCTGGGAAGTGGCTTTAGCCATCTCACAGAAGCGGTACGTTCTTTTGCATTGACACTTTTCACAACGCCAACACGTTTAGGTTCAGTTGTGTTATCACCATCATCAGAGGTCTTCTCCACCACATACTGCTCAGAGACAAATTCATGATCACCCGGAGTCTCAATTGGAATCAATGTGGTCGCTTCCCGTCTATATTCTATTGTACCATCCTGCCAGGCTACATCAACACATGTTCTGCTCTTGGCTATCAAAAGAGCTTGTTCAAAGCTTTCCTCTTTTTTCTTTACCTTTTTGTCCTTTCTGATAACAAGTTTGCGTATCTTCTTACGATGGAGAGGCCAAGGCTCATGAACAGGCTCTTTCAAAATAGAAGAATTTCTTTGAGGAAGATCTTCACTAGTTTCTTCTGGCACAGCTTCAGCAGTAATACCAACAGGTTCATTTTTCCGGGTTACTTCATCTTGCACATCTTCTAAATCACACCCACTTTTCTGTTGCCGAACAGCACCATTTGCTTGGGAATCATAAATTCGTAATTTAGATATATGCTTGTGTAAGGGAATTGTAGCAGAATGATTCACCGATGGAAGAAGGCCCCAGTCACCAACTTGCCAATTGGCATGAGTGAAACATGACAACAATGTCAAATTACTTGGGTTCTGCTCCTCAGGTGGGGAAACAGAAGAATCTGGCCCAAAGCCAGCTGAGGCAATCCAGTAGACAAAAATAGATCCAGCAGTAACTTTGGTCACAGTACCTTCTAATCGATTGGGCTTCCACAGTCCTGATAACCACCGGGAATTTTTAAAAATTGAAGAGGAGCTGGCTTTGACACGCTGGCCTGGGTAATAAGGAAAATTTGCATCTTCTTCAAGATTATTCTTGGGAATAGGTTTTAGTCGAAGGGGTTCAACACGTAGAACTTTACATATGGAACCATCATCAAACAAGACAGTCACATTGTCCAATA
The DNA here is from genome assembly GCA_004349715.1 of Crucihimalaya himalaica. Classification (NCBI taxonomy): domain Eukaryota; kingdom Viridiplantae; phylum Streptophyta; class Magnoliopsida; order Brassicales; family Brassicaceae; genus Crucihimalaya; species Crucihimalaya himalaica. The sequence goes on from SMJT01000144.1 coordinate 26,262, forward strand.
CATCATCAATTCTACCTAGCCATGGGCCATGAACCACATAATCACCAACAGCAAAATCCCTTACGCGTTTCAACTTCTTGGTTGAGATGTCATTGTGGATAGAACCATCCGGAGCCAACAAATCAACTGATATGTTTACATCCACTACTACTCCCACCTGCCCAGTTGGCTCATTAGCTGAAGCAACATAATCTCCATGTAAGAAACCACGGTCTACAACAGTTACATTATTAATATCTTGAACAGGCTCGGTGTTATCCATCCAAAGCACACGAATCTGATCTCCCGCAAGTGCACCACATTTGTAGTTCCCATCGGCTTTTTTCTCGCCAAGATTTCCAGCAGCATTGCCATCTCCATGACCAACATTTTCTTCATTGGCTTTTTTCCCTTCCTCTTCATCCGCATCATCATCATTATCATCGTCATCATCATCTTCTTCGTCATCTTCCTCATCACTAATACCACTGTCAGAGTCAGAATCACCAGCTACTTCGCTGACAACCCCTATACTACCCGTTCTGTTGTTTCTGACAATATCTTGTCGATAAATATTAGGATGTTCTTTACTTACTGAATCATCAGTCCTATCTATATGACTGCTGTTGTAATTCACAGTTGGATCACATATAGACTCATTTGCCATTGAATTATCAAGTAGCGAGTCAACCCCACCATTTGTTGATGTACCAGGGTCATCTTGCTCATGTTCCATCTGAAAAGCCAAGCGAAAGTTTTTATGAGGAGAGAGCAAAAATCAGAAGCAAAATTGGCATTGTTTAACTAATAATTAACATGTCATGTCTTCTTCAAAAGCTTTCCACACAAACTCAATCAAAGGGAAGTTCGTCTAAATTATTCAGATTACTGGCTCATTCAGTAAAAAGAGTAGGATCTCAACTATATTGCAACATCCATAGTAGGTGGCAAAAAAAATTGCGCTAAAAGTCAAAACGCCCATAAAACATTCCGATTATTCAATTCAAAAGCCATCAAAGAACATAATCGGACCCTAAGATCATCATCATCATTCACGGCAAACAAAACATGAAAGAAAGAATAAAACAATAACCTAGATTTCCATTAAAGCTGAGACGCGAATATAATCACATTGAGCTGCCAATGAACAGATTCGAAATTTTATCGACAATAACGAGTAAGTACCGAAATGGAATCTTCGAGAAGAAGTGATCGGAGGAAGATTTCAATCGAATTCGTTTCGATCGTGCATAAGAAGAATATGTCGCGAGAGAGAAGAAGAAGAAGAATCGAGAAATTGAGGAGAAAGATTGAACAAGGCAAGGAGGAGCTCTGGGATTTTCTCTAGCTCAGCGGCGTCAAGGGTATATTCGTCAATACGTATCTTCATGTCTAATTGTTTTTTTTTTTGTTTTCATGAAATAATTTAATCTCAGCCGTTGGATCTGCTTACCAAGTCGACGGATTCGGCTTTTCTAAACGTTGCTAAACTAATCAGCTTATTTATACACTAGCTTAGGAAATCTTTTTAAAATTTAAAATTATACGGTATGTGAAAATTTAAATAATATATTTGTTATATAACTTCAAGTATTATGATTAAGTATTTAGGTAGTTGTTAAAAAATTAGATAATTAAGAAGCTGAATTTAGATAATCTTCTAATTTCTAACATAAATATGCAAAAAAATACGAAATCTAAAACATGTTTCGCATAATACAAATACTGAATTCAACTTAAAAAAGGTGTCAAAGTTATCGTCACACACAATACCGAGACTTAGAAATAAAAGAAGCTAGTAAAAGCATAAACATAAATTTGACACAAGATTGGATTTGTAATAATCTTAGGTCAGTAAACTTCACCATCGCATATTTTATCTTCATTTATGCTTTAACCATACTAAAATAACTTTTTCTCAGCACCTTTAACCGAGACCTTACTTACTCTCAGGAAATTTGACTTCGTAAGCATCTGTAGTCTGTTAAAACAAAGAAAAAGGAGGAACAAGAATCGTTAGTAGATGACGAAATCGAAAACAGTTTGAAGAAACTAAGACGACACAAGTCATGTTTTTTTTTTTTTGGATACCATGTAAGTCGCAGTAATCATCTTTCCAGCAAACCATCTTCCATGGAGAGCACGTTGTGCACCCATGGCTGCTTGTGCATTCTCAAATCTCAGGTAGACAAAACCAACGCTGTTCCTGTTTTAGCAACCGAGATTCAATGTCAGAGATCAGCTTACTCTTTTCGAAAGTGAGAAAGATACAAGATCCTAAAGCTCACTCACTTGTCAACATAGATATGATTCAGTTTTCCGAATTTGGAGCATTCTTCTTGAACATCTTCTTTGATATCCTCGTCAAAATCAGGTTCAGTCTGCCAAACAGATTACAAGTGTAAAGAAGAGTTAGCTTGAGGTACGAATTGTTAAGCCACAAGAAAATGTTCAGCAGATCACTAACCTCTGTGGATGGATCAAACATGTTTTTAAGCAGCAGACATTCGCTGGGGACACCAACTGGGTCGAGCGCTGCTGGTATGTTTACACCGGGAATAATGCCGGCCCCTGCAAGTCCAGCAACAGCAGGAAAAGACCCTTGTACAAGAGCAGGAGCTGCCAATGGAGAGATTGTAGAAACTCCACCATAAATAGATGCAGCTGTAGTAAGGCCAGTGCTGCAGAGAAGGTTGGAGGATTTAGTGGAATGTAAATGAATGACACAAACTGCAAAAACAGAAATCAGTAACAGGAAATAGGGAAACCTTGACGCAGTCCCACTGCGATCGAGCTTTTGCATGAGAAGCGCCCGCGATTGTGCATTCAGAGACTGCAGAATAAGCAACCAGGTAAGGCTACGACACAAATGCATTTACTGAATGTTGGAAAGATAACTCCGTCTTTTTCTACTTCATGAATGTTACACATAGTAGCTATTTACTTTTATAGATAACCAGATTAAATAGTAAACTTGTCTAAAGTTGATCAAACTTATATTCATACTTTATCTATACCAAATCCTACATCATGCAGTAACTATATCTACTATGTGAAACAGGCTGCTTGAGTTTTCCCTATAGATCCATGAAATATATCCACTTTTGGCAGTTATGCTAGCGAGATTAAGACAACTACTAACCAGGCCACCTCCATCATCATCATCCAAATCACCAGTGGTTTGCGTCTGTCCAGCTTCTGGGACTTCAGTTTGATCAGTTACAGCTGACACCTAATGAAAAGTAAAACTACATCATCAATAGATATATATGTGGTGTTACATGCATGTTTAGAAACCTTTGAGACAGATTCAAGATGGTTGACTGCTCAGAGTATCAGCCAAAATAATTCACATACAGGTGGCACACTGCTCATAGAATTTGCCTTCATACAAGCAATAATATAATATTACTAAGCACAAAGAACATGAATGTCTGTTCGGGAATTATGTCATAATTTTACCATATAGAGAAAGAATCCGTCTAGAAAGTACTTAACACAGCTTAAGCTCTCTATGACCTTCAATACTACTATTATCAGTTGAAAATACTAAAGATCAGTTCAACCACTACCTTGATTGCACGACCTGCAATCTCCAACTGCCCATTTAGATTCAGTGCGTTTCTAGCATCCTCCAGGCGGGCGAACTTGAAGGTTTAGAAAAAAAAAAGAATTCTGTTAATCAAAAAAGCACAGTAGCAAGAAAAAAGTAATCAAGACTGACACTGACTCTACCTACCTGAACAAAACCAAATCCTTTGCAGTGACCAGTTTCATCACGAGGTACTTGCACCAGCTCCACACTCCCAAATGATTCAAAAACCTAGGAATGCGAAAAGAAAGATTATTATGTCACCTGAACGCCAATTATGATCAGAGCAATTACAAAAGAGGTCTATGATTCTCAAAGCTCAACAGGCATATGCTTTGTACAATACAGGAATAACTCTGTTCTTACAGTTGTCTAACATTTATCCAAATAACACTTCCTCTATATTAAACATAGAGCAGTTGCCAGGGAAAAAAAATAGCTTGCCTTTCGCAGATCATCTTCTGACATGTCAACATGGAGGTTACCAACATAAAGACGTCTAGCTCCCCCAGAGTAGGGGCCCAACATCCCCCCAGCTCCAGCAGCAGCAGTTGTTGACTGAACAAGATTCTTCTCAGCTTCAGAAGGTTTTACCATAACAGGCTGACCAAGAAGAGGTTGTCCAGATAGAGCAATAGCCATAGGGACAGACATTGTATCATAAAACTCCACATACCTGCAAGCAGGACCAACTCAGAATCCAGCAAATAGTACTAACACAAGATATATCATAGCATTTGCACAATTTCTGTGCTCAGAAGCTATTTAAAGCTTCTTGCTGTGCCGAAAGTTAAAGAATTCTTAAGCATAAACAAAAATTGTTCTAGCCAGAATCCTCATAAGTCTCAAAGAGTCAAACTGTTCTAAACTCACCCGATTCCCCTCGAACGCCTGGAAATTCGATCCATAATTATCCGTACATCGCGCACCTAAAACCATATTTAGGAGGCAATGTGTTAAAAATATTCAATTGAACCAGCCAGAACAACATTTTATGGCGACATGAAACCAGCAGAGGATGGACAAACCTTTCCAGCTCTAGAAAAGAACTCATAAACATCCCTTTCAGTTGCCCTCAAAGCAATCTGTTGTACACAGAAAAAAACCATTTATTGATCAAGTCCTCATGTTTTGAAGGAACCATAGCTATAAAAACAGGCATACCTGATAGGCAAAAACTGTTCTCTGGTCTCTTTCAGGATCAGCCTCAGGCTCTACCTTATCCTCCTTTTTATCTTTATGGCGTCTGCATAATAACAAACATGTAAGCTTGTTTAATTTGATACTAGAAACCATTTCATCTTTATTTTATAAGATGAGACAACATCTTTTGAATATGCCAGTGACAACATATTAGAAGCCATCTTCTTGTATTCAGCAATATGTTAATATTATGACAATTCAAAACAGATAAACTTTTCTCCGACAGGCGTACACACGTGAAGCATGAGATGGCCCTGCAGGGAACTATGTGAAGTCAACAAGGGATGAACAATAAACTCATAAATTAAAACTTAGATCTTCTTCCATTTTAAAATTTAGCACGGGACCAACCTGAAGTCTAACCAAAAACATTTTACCTTCTATTACAATGATAATCTTAAACGGAACGAGCCCCATCAAGTTGTACAGAAGGCAATACCAATGGACCTAATAGCATTAGTATGAACCTGTTAACACTTATAGCTTAGATCAAAGTTTTTAAACCATAACCCAAAAAGCATAAGAGATTTGATTTCCTTATTCAGTTGTCAAATCAAGAAGATGGGAAGCACTAGGAGCCCACATCCTCAAATTTAGTCACAACATCCCAATAATATTCTGAAGTTACCATGAAGAACTCTACGGGAAAAATATAGAATGGCAAAGCAGCTACTAAACACGGTACATAAATTTAAGAATCAGATCCTAAAGTATGAACTAGCAGGCGATACATAGAGTATTAAAGATGATCACCAACTTGGATGTGTACCTCTCAGAAGTAGGAACCAGTTATAACAGAAAGGTATATTGATTAAATGCAGTAAGCATTAATGAGAGCAAAATTAAAATAAAGAAAAGAGATAGAAGAAGCACCTGCGATCTCTATCCCGGTCCTTGATCTCTCTTTCCTTAGGTTCTATTTCCTGGCTCTTTTCTCTTTCCTTTTCTCTTTCCTGACTCCGATGTCTCTCTGATCGACTTCTACTTCGCCGTGAACGATCTCTCTCCCGATCTTTTTCATGGTCACGCCCTTTACTATCTCGATCCTTATCTCTCTCTCTCTCTCTGTCTTTCCCATTTCTTTCTTCTTTACCTCTATCCTTTTCACGATCTCTATCTCTCTCCTTATCTCTGTGCTCTCGACTACTTCTATGCCTATCCCTCTCTCTGTCTCTAGAACGTGAACGGTGGTGAGATCTCGACCGCTTAGAATGCCGACCATCCTCGTCTTCGTCCCTGTCCTTCTTCTCGTCATTCCTACGCCTTGAGCTTCTAATCCGCTCTTTCCCTTCAGATTTGGCTTTCTCATCACCACCATTTTCTATTTCATTCTCCAGGTGGGGATTTTCAACAGTCTTCTCTAAGTACTCATACTCATCAAAGTCCATTCTACAAGATATCCTAAGTCAAATAACTTCAACACTCAAACTCAATTCCTAGAATCTACTAAAAAAATGGAGAATTAGCACAATAACCAGCACAACCTCAACATCACTCCCAACGGAAAAATTACTCAAACGAACAAGTGTCTAATTTGATTACAAACCCTAATCCATATCAACCAGTAGGTTAATCAGGATACGATGAATTCTAGATTGAAATTGGAAAGAAAAATTGGCAAAACAGTTCACCTTACCTCTGGGAACTGAACTCTAAGAAGCAAAGAGAAACGGCGAGGTGAGAGAAACTCGAAGCTGCTCTCAATCTGGAATCTCCCGCTCGCTATCTAGGGCAAAGAAAAAGAAAAAAAAAGCTCTCCAAAGACGAAGCTTGTGAGGTGGTCGCTTACTCTACACTTACAACTTGCCAGATTCACCCTAAAACCCTCTTTTGGTTCTAAGGCCCAATCCATTTTATTTCACTTTATAAATTATTTAATTTATTTCTTTTAAAATTTCAATATACACTATCTTATTATATAAAAGTTATATTAGTTTCAAAGGTACTGATTAACGTGAAAAAATAAATATTAATTTTTTTAAAAATATTAAATTTTTAAAAAATATTAAATTTTTTAAAAATATTAAATTTTTTAAAAATATTAAATTTTTTTCTTTTAAGTGAAAAAGAAAACTAAAATATTCGCATATATTAATTTATGTGTGTCACTGATTAATTAGATTTGACATGTGTCATTTTTTACAAGTTTATTTAGAATAAAGATTAACCAATAAAAAATAAATTTTTTTGTCAACCGATAAACAATAATTTTTAAAATTCAAAATAACAATAATTTAACGTTCATTTAAATTTTGTATTTATCATTGTAATATAGTGTTTCTTATTCATAAGTGAAACACAAAAAAAAAAATTGAGTTTATAGGAATGCATTTTGATTATTTGATGAGAATATTAGTATATTTTTGTGTTTTATTTTATAAATTTAACTTATTTAAATTAATTTGACATGTGGTTAAATTCATTACTTATGAGTTGTGGATATTTCTTTTTTACTAATTATTATTTTTTAATTATTTTAATACTAATTAAGAAATTGGTTTGATATGATACAAATATTTGTTTTTTATATAAATGATGTAGCTCTTATCCATCAAGATGGAGTATGTATAATTCATATTCGGTTTATTAGTCAAATCATTTTCCTTTTTTTCAAAGATGGTTAGTTAAATTGTATCAAAATATAATGTGTGAGACTCATATCCAGTTTAACAAAATTACAAGATAAAATTTAACAAAAGTGCATGGACCATCACTTAAAATTTAATATTATCAATAAAATTTTACATTGATCTCTTATACTACGTATTTACATGCGCCTTATCTACGTGTTTATTCATTGTATTATACTATAAACTATGGAGAACGCAGATAATTAATGGAGACTATAGCAAACTGATCTTACTAAATAAATCAGAGAGATCCAATTGATTCGTTTTTAGATTTAAGTTTCGAATGATAGCAGTGGATAATACAAATAAAACCTTTTACAAACTAAATCGTTTTTTATTTACTATTAATTAGGTATAGTTCGTAGTAATTATACATATATTAAAAAAATTAAAAATCTGTCGTAGATTATTTATGTACTGCTTTTACATAGAAACAAATTTGATACGTAGTGGACTGTTGTCCGTCCGAAATAGGAAAATTGTTAGCCATTGGCATGTAACCAAAAAAATTAAAATTAATTAGAATAGTGTATACCTCATCAATATGTAGTAAGTTTGCAACATATATTTAGGATTTTTTAGTTTCGAATATACCAAATTTTTGTCTTCCATCTCTTGTTTTCTCAAGTCACTAAAAATTTTTATGTACAAACTATTTCAGCTAATTTTTGTAGTTACATTGGACCACTCAAAAATTGTATCGGACAATGTCTACATGACTATTAAGCACAAAATATTATTTCTAAACCCTTATTTTTCCTTAAACCCTAAAACACATCTAAACTTGTCTAAATTGTGATTGAATGCGTCATGATGACTACGAACAACAGTTTTTAGTGGTATGGGCATTCGATTGACCAAAAGTGTGAATCTTAAGATGTAATCTTATAAATATTATTAACATAATTGTCTTATAGGCATTCTCTATATGTTATATCCTCACCTGTCATGCTTGTCATTAATTCTGGGGGTTTGGGTATTCGATTCGGTTTGGTTCAGGTGCAGATTCATTTGGTTTCGATTTTTTCGGTTTTCAATTTGAGGATCCATATAAGTTAAATAAACCAACCGTCCGAAAAATTAATTCCAGCTCTGTTAAGATAGGTATAATACTAGTTATATATATATATATAGTTACCTCAACCTTTTTCTCTGAATTTCATTTCTTTCAAAAGTGCTTTTAGCAATGACTTTGATCAATTCATCATTTTGTTACATTTTTGAAATTTTCTCCATAATTGCTTTTTTCCATGCAAATCTATAAGTCTTAGAGATAAACTTAAAGTGACTTCTTTGTAAATCATTTTTAAATCAATTGAACTCAAAGTAGAGGATGGTGATGATTGAATATCGATTGAAATGATGGAGATGATGTAACATCACAACCTTCTTCTTGGAATGTAGCAGGTGAATTACTGTTGTTATTTGCAAATATTCAAAAATTTTTAAAGATAGTCTAGACGTTATTGAATTTGAATAATTCTTATATTTGACATCTTGTGTTAAGAATATGTTTACCTGATTTAATTGATTAAAAATTGGCATGACAAACAATGTAAATAAGTCAATACGTACAGTAAATTAATAAAGATAGAGTAAATACAAATAATTGAAGTATATATATTACAATATCTTGATCAAAAGTTCTAGTTGGATTCTTAGTTTCAATATGATTAACGTAACACATTCGTTCAACTTGGAGACTATACAAATTTTTTGTCATTTGGTTTTGTAAAGATTGTTTTGGTCTTGGTTAATGACAAAATATCTCGAATGTTCAATATTTAAATTCAACTCTTGCCCACTGATCTCTTGATTGGTTTATTCCTATGATTAGATTTTGGGGAACTTCAAGATTCACATTACACAAGTTTATATCTTCTTCAATAGTGTATGAGAAATTTTTATTAAAAGTCATTTTAGAAAATATATTATGGGTAAGAAAATGACTTGAAGAAGTGTGATCATTTTAAGAGTATACATTTATATAAAGAAGTGAATGCAAATTCAATAGTTAAATTTTAGTCAGCGAAATTCAATGGCTTTTATTGATTCATTTTTTTGATAAAGTGATAATGAATATAAGATATGAAGTGAATAATCAATGCAATATTTAGATTTTGGTCAATAAATGCAAAGGCTTAGATTGATTCGTTTTTTCAGATAAAGAGATGATGATTATAAGACATGAAGTGATTAATCAATGCAACATATATTAAAATCTTCGTAAAATAAATAAAAATCAAGAGACTAGCAATGGTCCGTATAAGTAAGAGAGCAGCTGCTACAAAGAGATACAAAGGAAAGTTTACAATTCATGTTAAGCAATTTCGTATTGTAGAACACAAAGATGCTTCAATGCGCATACTTTATCTAGGTACTAGTGGGGGGGGGGGGGGGGGTTAGGTTCAACTTGGTTATGATTATGAGAAAGCAGACCTGAATAAGAGGAAATGTATTTGTTGCAAATGGCAAATCTGTGAAATATGTGGGATCCCATGTGATCATGCTTATGTGGTTATTTTGAAGAAGACACTTGATCCAGATGATTATGTGTTTGATTGGTTTCTCACAGAATGGCTTAGAAACTTATATGTTGACACTATCTCAGATAATTATGTGTCTAATTGGTTTCTCATAGAACGGCTGAGATACTTATTTGCTAACATTATCGACTCATTTAGAGGACCAAGCCATTGGACTCATATCCGTCTCAATACAAATAAGGCCCGCTATACAGGCCAAGACATGTGACATCGCATTAGTGACCCTACTTCCTGAAGAACCACAACAACTTGGAAGGAAGAGGAGATCTAAGAAACAAGAAAGGAACAAAGAAAAAAAAGAGTCTCCATCCAAGAAGAAGCTGAAACAAGATAAACAATTGGAGTGAGCAACAATGAAGAAGCTTACAATGCATTGCAACAAATGTGGACAAGCTAGTCACAGTGTTAGCTTTCCTTTTATATGTGATTGATGTTTTACTTGGTGGTTGTTTGGTTTATGATGATATAAGTGTTGTTTACTTGGTCGTTGCATGCTTAGCCTGAAGCTTCAGGAAGTTACTCTAATTAGTCCATGTCACAAGTGGTGGATTAAGCGGATAGAAGAAGAGTGGTGGTTTAGGTAGTGTTATTTTTCTGGTTTAAGTACTCTTATTTTGGCCTTATAAGAAGAGTGTCAGGTTTTTTGTGGCTATCTAAGAAGAGCGTTGATTTTTTTTTTTGTGGCCTTTGTTTAGCTTAAGTAAACCAGATTAATTTTTTTTTTTGTAACTATGTCATTGGTTTAGTTGTTATGTTAAAAGTCAACGAAAGTCAACATGTGGGGGATACACCTTGAATTTTTTTTGAAAATGGGAATACAACTCGACAAAAGTTTAATTATGTGGCTCAATATTAAGATTGCAAAATCGGGTGGTTGTGGACTTACGCAAAGTTTGGGTGTGGATACACCCTGACGACCCTCATTTATATCTTGTCATGTGGTACGTATCGAGGCATCAACTCTGAGAATTGTTAATGCATGATGATCTCCCTGTGGAAAGGTTATTTTACTCAGGTTGATCATCACACATTATCTACATTAATAAATATTTGATATCTACCAAATTTATTCTCATATTTAAGGTAATTTCTAAGTTCGAATTTGAACAAGTTCGGAAACTCTTTGCCGAGCTTTGTAGACATAACTATCCCCAGGTGTTAACTGGCTTCCTTCCCTATCCTGGTGTTGTTGGTTAATCTTTTGTAAATGCCTTCATATGTCCTAAACCACTATTTTAATGCGCTACAATTAACAGAGGCTGTGTAAAATAAAAGTAACCAAACATACAAAGGTAGATGTCCATCAATTAATTTCTTCTCAAGTTCAATGTTGTAACACCCGTTCCGCTATACAGACCAAGACATCGTGTTAGAAATCCAGTCTCGCCAAAATGCTTCTTTAATAATTCACCAACAAACTCAAACTTGAACTACGATGGTCCAACATGGTCCAAAATAAGTGGCCATGATTTGAAAATTGATTCAAGATTAGATTTCCTCGTGTCAGCACACATGGAGAAGATATGCTTGATTATGTTGTCTTAGACACTTCTCTCATAAAGAGGGTAGAAAATTTAGCTAAATCGAATATGAACACTAAGAAAACTCGAGCCCCATTAGAAACATGTTGTTTCTTTGGACCTCCTAGAATTAGGAAAAGCCTTGTTGCCACTGAGATCGCAAGAGAGTTGGTGAGTTTGTAGTTTACTCACCTTTGCTCTTTAGTCTTTTTTTTTCTTTTTCATCATGCTTGCTCGCTACTGAGATTGCATATATATTTACAAGACATGTTTGAAAATATTGTGGAGGTGACGTCCCTCCAACCGAGGCAAATGCAGAAATCCACCATATATTTGATTTTGCTAAGAAAAAAAGAGATTACTGTTATATTGATTGATGATGCAGATGCATTTTTATACAAGTATGACATAACTTCACACATTTTTTCTTTTAGCATTTCATTTCATAGATACTCATAGTGTTATCTGACCAACATAATTAAATGGTGTAAACGGAACAACAATTCAATGTCCCAGGTGTGTCGCATCGCTATAAATGCTTTGCTATCTGAAGATCTCGACAACGCCATTATGTATAAGATTGATAAAGTTATAGAGTTTTATTTACCTACTGAAAATGAGTGGTACAAGCTCTTCAAACTGTATCTGAGCTTATATCTGAGCTTATATATGACTGAAACTAGTAGCCAAAGTAAAAATCTGAAAAGAGGATAGATGCATATGTAAAGCATCATGTGGCAAGTTTTGCTCTTTAAGATCCAAAAGGAACGATGGATCCAAGAGGTTGCGAGCAAAACAATTGACTTCTTTCGCTGCAACATAGCCAAGCTGGTGACAAGTTTTGTTCTTTATGATAGACTAAACCATGCTTTAGAGTCTTCTGTATTCCGCGAGATTGTTGACTCAAGAGTCTACTACCATAACAAAAGAGCCGCAGCTGGTGTTATTACAAAGCTATACAAATTCTAGATCAAATAGTTTGTGAACATTTTGTAAATTAGTTTTTAAGCCAAAAATCATTCTCCTATGGTGCTCTCATCACATACATAGTTTTTAGGTGATTTTGGTTTGATATAGTTAGTATCGTTGTCAAGGGTGTACCTGCCATATTTGGTTCAGATTTTAGAAAAATACTAGTAAAGAACACTAAACTGAATTTACGGTGGATTTGTGTTTGAAATCTTATCATATACATACATATATAAAACCATTACGTCTAAAACTTCATTTGCAAGAGTATGAGACATAACCAATATTTAAAAAGAAATCAAAATTTGAATATTGTTGCAAATACAATCATTATATGTTAGTCATCAAAACATATATAGTGATTCAAAAGTTTGTTGTGTGTATAGAAGAACATTAGAAACTTTTAGGTAAAAAAACTAAAACTTAACTCCGAATCCAACATATCTTATCTACACACATTAGTTCTCACTTCAAGAAAAGTTATATTTAACAGCAATTACACTAAGGTAAATACAAGCTATATTTAGAAAAAAATTAAACTAGGTGCATATCACGTACACATGCAATATGTTTAGCCTTTAAGAAAAATAAAGCAAAACTATGCATAATGCATGCAATAGATGTCGATCCGAAATTATGTATGCATAATCATGCAAACAAAAGTATAAATACATTGAAATGTATAAGATAATTTCATGTTAATTGATTTTTGTGTACTATATTCTAAGAGGTGATCAAGTGTTCATGTGATTATAGTTGTATTCTTGACATATGTCTTGTTTAGGAAATTCAACTATCGATAATTTTTTATTCAGCGTTAGAATCAAATGGTTGATGGTTCTTAAGAGAAAATTTGCAGTAGATTCCAAAGTTTTAGGACGACATAAGATTTTATTTTTGGCTTACTGTTGTTTAATGAATTTTAGATATTGAATTGTGAGATGAATATTGATTATGATTTTTTAGGGATTTATGAGAATTTTTTTTGGATTTTGATTCCGAAGGAATACACAGCGGATTTATGAGAATATATTTGGAGATTAGTTAGATGTAATCAAGTTCTATATAGGGAAACAATTGAAATTCAAGTTGAAGCAAGCCAGATTTTAGATGTTACAACTCGCTAGAATTTTACTCATTTGATGCTCGCTAGAGCAATTTAATCTAAAGATGTCTTCCGTAACCTTGCAAAGAAAGATAAGAGATATAAAAGTTTCCTATTTAATTTAGAGTGAGAAAGAACAAAATTGATATGTGAGCTCCTGAAACCGTTTGTTGAATTTACAAAGCTGATTGTTTGTTCATCTTATCCCACAAAAAACTTGTATTTTATGCAAGTGTGGGAGATTAAATGTTGTTTGAGAGATCATGAAGATTCTAATGATCGGGTTATTTGTGAAATAGTGGAGAATATGAACGAAAGATTTGACAAATATTGAGAAGAACTCAATGCTACTTGCAAATGTTGCAGTTCTTGATCCAAGATTGAAGTAAGCATTTCTTGAATATTGTTACAATATTTTGGATCCATTAACCAGCAAGTCCAACTTGCCTCATGTGCGTAGCAAAATAGTTAAGTTTTTTCAGAGCTTTTAAGAGAAATATAAGCAACATTACTGCAATCACTTCACAAGTTTTATTTGGATTTGATGTAAGTCTATTTTACAGGTTTTGTTTTATCTCTGCTTTTGTCTTTATTTCAAGTGTTTATTTCTTATGTTTTCTTGATAAAATTAGTTAGCTTTTGGGTTGAATTTAATCAAAAGAGATCCATGAATGCTGCTACGACAGAGGATACAAGTAAGTTATGGTTTGGAAATTCTTTTTTTTTTTACATTTGAATTTTTGAATGGATCTGGATGATTTAGACTGATTATATATATGGAATCTCTCTCTTAAGTTTATTAATTTGTGACTGGAGCTAGATGATAAAGCTTTAGGCTTCCGTAATTAGAAAACAATCTTTGTTTAAATTGCATTATATTGTTGATCATTTAAAGAATAATATCTTATTACATAAAGTATAGTTTTCAAAGTTAGTAACTCACAAGATCACGACACGTGTCATGTCAATCGATTTAAGATTTTGACACGTGTCAAAGTAAAAAAAATGTAAAAGATTATTTTAAGGAAACTATACAAAAAAATAATTAACTATTATTAATAAAAAATCAAAATTATAAAAGGCAACTATAAAAATTACTAATTCTCAAAAAAAAAAATATAATAGGAAGATAATTAACTAGCATTATTCAACAAATGAAAAAATTATAAAGAAATTATACAGATTACTAATTTAAAAAAAAAATAAATTAAAAAAATTAATATAAAAAGATATGTAAGAAAAATAGTTACTTCTTTTCTTAAAAAGAATAAACTTCCATAGTTAAAAAAATTTCTAATCTTAAAGTAAAAATTATTGTAAATATTGAACTTTATATAAACAAATAAGTAGTCTCATATTTTCTCAAAAGACAAAACACATTTCATTGAGATTATCGTAAATTTATTTTATTGGTAAAATATATCTTCTTTTAAATTTATTAAAAGTTATTTTTATTTATTATTATGAGATTATCGTATTTTTTATATATATATTTTATGATTATTATGATTTTCTCTAATTTCAATTGGTTTTTCTTCCACTTTTCAGAAAATGGTAACCATCCAAAATACCATGAGCAAAAAATCCAAACTAACAATATAGATGATTTAACACTAGATCAATTTTACAAAAAATGTAATTATCGTCGAACAATAGTACGTCTTACTAGAAAGTAGGAAGCGAGAAATTTTAAAAAATTATTGAGCTTATAGGATTGAATTTTCTCCTACTTGATGGAAAGGTAAATATTTTTTTCGTTCAATCCAAATATTTTCTAATTTATTATATAATTAATTTAATTATTTATCTTAATTTAAATTATTTATTTATAGAACAGAAAATATTATTTAAGGCTCACTGCATCATTCCCTTATTGAAAAGTTTGGATATCGATTGTGTGAAAGAAGTCTTATCGAAATTTTCAACTTTAATGTTCAAAATTGCAATTGGCTATAAAAGACTAATCATAAATTTTAGATGATCTCAACAAGAAAAAAAACATTGAATGCTTAGGTAATCAATATTCAGCGAGTTATAATTTTTTTTAAATCTAATCATAAATAAATAAATTAGTTAAGAAAAAATGTAAAAAATAAAATTTCGAAACAAATTAGCAATTTTTAACTAAAACATTTCCTTAAATGTTGGTAAATATATGTTGTAGATTGTGATTGTGTTTATAATTTTACTTTTAAAACTCTTTTAAAATATAAGTAAATATCAAGATTTAAAAAAGTTTCTAATGATATTTAAAAAACAATTTATAATGATATATCGTTTAATTAAGTACATAACAACGATTTTATTCAAAAAGTCTCATTTTCAATATATTGTTAATATATATTTTTACAAGTGGTTTTGTTTTATTTTCTAAAATTTTTCTTTATGAGTTTTTATGAATATTTAAATATTATATTTTAACCCGCGTATACGCAAGACCTAATATAGTATATTTATATAGAAAATTGAAGGCAAAATCAATAATTAATCTTGGTCAAAGAAATTCAATGGCTCATATTGATTCAGTTTTTCTGATAAGGTGATAATGAATATAAGATACTAAGTGAGTAATCAATGTAACATTTAGATCTTGGTCAAATTAATTCACAGATTAAATCAACTTGTTTTGTCTTGATAAAGTGATAACAATTATAATACTTGAAGTGACTAATCAATCAACATTTAGATATTAGTCAAATAAATAAAATGTTTAGATTGATGCGTCTTTTCTGATAAAGTGATAATGGATATAAGACATGAAGTGACTTATCAATGCAACGGTTAGATCTTGATCAAATAAATCCAAAGACTTATATTAATTCGTCTTTTTATGATAAAATGATCATGGATATAACACATGAAATGATCAATAAAAGGAACGTTTAGATCTTAGTCAAATAAATTCAACGCCTTATATTGATTTTTTTTTGATAAAGAGATAATGGATAAATAAGACATAAAGTGACTAATCAATGCAATAGTAGTTCGTCTAATATATCATCTTTTTCTTCATCATTTTTAGATAATAATTATTAGGCGGATACGTGTAAAAAAAAAAATTAAGCGGATATAAAAAAGCAAGTGATATGCCAAATTAATGTAAACAACAGTCTTTTTTCATCACTTAACATCTGTTTAATTAGAGATCACATGGTAGAACTATTCATGGTCATATAGTTATCAACTGTGGCCCAGGAAATGATTCTCACAACCTCGTCAACGATTACTTTTTAGAAAATCTTTTGCTCTCAGAAGATTTTTTGACCAAGATTTCAGATGGACCGTCATTTTTTTTTTTTGTATTTATGATGTTATACAAAGACCTGCCAACTACTTTGTGCAACAAGAGATGGAGTCAGTACACTTGGATTGTCTAGCTTGCAGAAATAATTGTTACATTTGAAATATTGGTGTATTGTTTAACAACAAATAGTACCAAAGAGTATATCAAAATAAATGATTCTACATCTCTAGAATAACTGAAGTGATTTACTCTGTTGTTGTCAAGGTGTCGGAGGGCACTAACTTCAAACCTGACGGTAATGATGTTGCACGATTATAGTGAACACCTAAGATTTCCAATTATATTGGCTAGTTTAGATTGTAAGCATTAGAACTGGAAATATTGTCAATCAACCCTGGGAGAACAATATAGTTGTTGTAGTGGATCTCCTAGCTACTATTATTCTAGAGGTTGTACTTGATTACGATTTTAGATTTTGCATGTATATTTTGGTCTATCGGTATCTAATAATTAATGATATTAATGTGGTAGTGGCATCTCATAATTTTGTCAATCTAACACCCCAAGGTAATTCTCTACCCACAAGTTATATTATTAATGGAAAAATTATAATATGAGTTATTATTTAACTCACGGTATATATCCAAAATGATCCATCGTTGGTCAAAGAAATCATGATTTTTGTGTCCAGAAACAATTATTGGCAACAAGCGTTTGAAATATTGTAGTCAATATTTGCAATTGTGGTCGGACCATGACGTTTATAGAGTAAGAAATTTTAACATGATACAATAACAATTTATATCGTAATACATAATATGATTACAGATGATGAATACGATGTTTATGCAATAATTAAATAATGAGCCAAAGTCACAAATGCAGAATTTAAGATGACAGTTTGATGTAGGAACCAAATGAGTGGATCCTGAAATGTGGTGGATGATGGAGAATCTGTAGCTAGCTGACGGGCACTCTCTAAAGATTCTAGTGGATGAACTCGTGGAGTGAAGTGGATTTTGAGATGGAAACTCTTCAACTAGCCGATGGACACTCTTTGGAGAATCCAAAGAATGAGATGGGTAGAGGTTGGATCGAGAGACGCCAAACAGATAATGGAAGATCTGTGATAAGTTTGATAACACTCAATCTTCAAGGAATCACATACAAGAAGAAGGAGAGGGTGGTGTTAACTCCTATTTTTATTGATTAATTTAGGTCTTTTTGTGACTATTATTGCGTTTTTTAACCGAGAACAAGATAGTTTTGAGTCTTTTTTGTATTTTATTGGGAAATGGGCTTTGGAGCTAAAATGAGGTTCCAGAAGATTAAATGGACTTTCAGAGGAACAAACGGGCTTCCAGAATATCAATTGGGCTTTAAGATGGACCAGAAGGAAGAAGAGTTCGGAGCCGCATACCGATCGGTTAGGGCAAGGACTGATTGGTTGGAGAAGCCTCATGGACCGATCGGTGATGCCTTTGCACCTATCGGTTGTTGAGCATTTGTCAAGCTTCCGTTTTTTTGTTTTCGTAAAGTTTTACATTTTTCTCTACTCCCTAAACACTATATAAAGGGGGCTCGACCTTCATTTAAAAACACACCAAGCCATTGAGCAATAAACTCATTGTAAATACTCTTCTTCTAGTTTTATGTTTCTTTTAAGATTTTTGTCTTTAGTTTAGTAGTAGATCTAGTAGTAAGGTTATGGGTTCTTCATAGTCATGCTACTCTATCTCTACCTTTTTCCCGAACGAATTGGAATCCCTAAATATACACCAAGGTTTAATGGGCAAAACGAAATATTAAT
The DNA here is from genome assembly GCA_004349715.1 of Crucihimalaya himalaica. Taxonomy (NCBI): domain Eukaryota; kingdom Viridiplantae; phylum Streptophyta; class Magnoliopsida; order Brassicales; family Brassicaceae; genus Crucihimalaya; species Crucihimalaya himalaica. The sequence continues at coordinate 44,860 of SMJT01000144.1, forward strand.
GGGCATCTCGCCGCTTTGAATTTTCCCACTCCCTCTCTCTTTCTTGCTCTGTCTTCATCAATGGATCAACCACCAGGTCGAGCAAGCGACAATAGAAATTCTCGACTTTCGTCTACTCTTCATCGATCCTATTTCGTCTTCTTTCCATATTCTTACTCGGTTTCACTACGGTTCCATATTATAACCATAAATCATTGCAAAGACAATAGATTTTTTCTGGTTAACTCATATTGCTCATATTTTAGTGCACGAACGACTCTTAAAAGTGTCATGAAGATTATAAAATTTGAAGGCTTGAATATATGTTATGTCAAATATTAGATATCAACAAAAAAAAAATCAATACAAACCATCAATTAAACCCGGGAAAAACAAGTTTAATAGATGTAACATAACACAACTATTTTATAACACATGAAAAGAAAAAATATTAATCATAAATGAAAAAAAAAACAAATAACTACATTTAAAAGTCTAAAGATAGTGTACTTAAAAAAAACCAAACTAATTAAAACGTAGACGAAGAAAAAAGCATGAAACATAACAATGGGAAAAATACATAAAAAACAAAAAAAAACAAAAAAAAAGTAATGAAGAAACATAAACACTCAATTTTTCCTGTTAAAGGATATTAAAACGCTAAATTTACATAAAAACCATGCATGCAAATAAGCAAAAATAAATAAATTTCTATTCATTTAATAATAAACAATTGACAAACGTACTAAAAGAAAAACATAATTTGAATATAAGCATTATTAAAAACAAAAAACAAAAAAAATAATCAGAAGTTTACAATGCAACAACAAACATCAAATACAACTAAACACTACCCAATTACCAACATATTTAGTACTAGTTAAAAAAGAGAAAGAAAAAAATCAAAAAATAAAATCCACAATAAATACTAATCAACAAATTTAAAAATACAAAAGTAACGAAAGAAAATAAAATAGAGAAAACAGAAAACATGATAAATATAAGTTTATAAAATTAAGCTATAAACCCCAAACAAACACCAACCATTACAATACACAAAATCAAATGACAAATAAACAACAAATAACACCTTCTTTCTCATACAAAACTCGCCCCACGACCATGTCCAACACCCTATGAATCCTTCTATCTACCACTTGCCCATGAACACAACAAGATGACATACGAATTCAAATACCTTTTGAAGACAAATTGAAGAAGGGCAAGTGCATTGTCAACTACAATATCAACAAACATCGAGACCATCTCAAATAACGATCAAATCCCAACGAGCGAATCGGCTAGAACTAAAAATTTCACCATTTTCCAAACGCATTCATCGCTATGAATGATCACGAAAGAGGGCCTTCCATAGATCTATTCCTTTGAATTATAGATTATACTCCTCGAATTGAAGCAAGAACTGAGAGAGAAACACTCATAGCCAATCTACATACATCATGGACAACTTTGAGATCCAACCTACAAAACCTTCTAGGATATCATGAAATACAAGACAACGCTGCAACAAGTTTAACGATAAGGTTCCTACAATTCCTCAATGCAGTTCACATAACAGAAGACCAAAAAGGTAGGCCGATCCTTATATATTTCGAAGTTATGTATGGATTACAAATTGACGCGTTTTCCATTAGGTTCGACGTATTCATTGCTGATCTAGAAACTACTAAAAGAGTGCCAAGCACATGAGAAGAAGATGAGAATTGCACGATTTGTTTAGAAACATTTGGATGTCAAGATATCAACACACTCGCATGTAATCACATCTAACACCATGAATGTATTATCACTTGGTTGTGTGAAAAGAAAAATATGTAGGACCACATTTGTTTAGTAAACTTCCAAAATTGTTAGATTGATGTACCTTCTCTTTACTTCTTTTATTTAAATAAATTTTAATTTCGAAGTCGAGTATTTATTGCTATCATATTTGTTATTTAAGTAGATTTTTTTACATGAAATTTAAATTGTTTATAATTTAGGTTTCACATATGTAGAATAATGTATGGTTTAATATATAAAAAAAAAAACTGAAATGCTGGGTAATTTGGTTGAAAACTTGTGTATGTGTTCCATGAAACGTTTGTATAGTGGCTGAAATGGTTATAATTCCTTACAGAACACAATTAAAAACATAACCTAATCATCTACTTCAACGTCAAATAAAACGTATAATCCAAGCAGGAAACTTTGAAAACGACAACGTAATTCGTGGCAAATTATTGTGATAAACACAAAAAAAAACGTTTCACCCTTCTCTCATCGCCGGTTACGCCTCTTCTTCTCAATCGTTCTCTCCAGCAATTTGAGGCATCTCTCATCGCCTTCAAATTCTCATTTAATGGCCACTACCTCCGATGCCTTAACGTTGCCACGATTTTGCTCTATAAAGGCACAACCGATTGGTCTCACAAAGCAGAAGTAGAAGAGTTGAGCTGTAAAACATTAAAGGCGAGTCTGAATCTGGCTTGGAAAGTGGAAGCGAGTCTGAATAGGAGAAGGAAGAGAGACGTAGATGTAGAAAGGATAGAGGGAAGCGGAAATCAGATCGGAAATTTAGGAGAAGACGGTGTGATTATTCGAGTAGTAGTAGTAGCTCGGATTCGGAGTCAGATTATTCTGACTATGAGGAGAGTGAGAGGGAAGATGAGAGAAGGAGGAAGAGGAAGAGAAGAGAGAGGGGAAGAGAAGGAGAAAAGAGAAAGATAAGAAGAAGAGGAAGAAGTCTGATAAAGATGGAGATAAGAAGAGGAAGGAGAAAAAGAAGAAGAAGTCAGATGTCACTGAAGCATGAGGGAAGTATGGAATCATAAGAGAAACTGATATGTGGTACAATTTATGTCTCTTAGTATTCATATACCTCTTTTTGGAAGATCTCGAGCTCTTAGATGTGATTTTGGTATTAAAATGTTGAGCCTTTGTGGAGATCTCAATCGAGAAATGTACTGAATTAATTGCCTGGATTGTACACATTAGATATTGAAGTTGTTGATCACTCATGTATAGGAATAAACGACCAGAGTTCACGACATCGTTGCTTAGAAGTAAAAGAGGTAACTTTTTCTAGACTCTATAACCTTATATGTCCTCAGATGGTGGTTGCTCCAGATTTAACCCTTTGGTAATTGGACTCGAAATTTGTCGTTTTAGTCCTCTCCTACGTGCTGTGAAGTGCCTTGGTAATCCTGAGCAGAGGGTAAGTATGAGCTGAGCAATTATCATAGTATAGATTATCCAGACTCCTATGTATATTTCAACAGGCTCACATAAGGTATAAGCTAACAAAAGAACAAAGACTGGAATTAGTTAAAGCCGGTAAGGAGGACCGAGGGAAATAGCAATCCAAGGCTGCCATCAAACAGAAGAAGATGGGAGGATCAAGCAATAAACAGAAGGAGCACATGAAGAATATGCCTCTTGCTGCAATAAGATCAAAGGCTGGGAAATCAAAGCGAGCCAAGAAGATGAAGAACAGTCTCAGTGGAAGCCAATTTAGAGAAAGAATGACCAAAGCTTTTAAAGCTCTTAATCCTTCTCTCTCAAAACCGAACACAGTTTTGTTTTGGTTCATTATATTTGCTTAATTATGTTTTGTCCTATGTATGAAGTTTTGATTAAGAAGTCTCGGCATAAAACGTTGTCTTTTTTCCTGTAACCATACTTTTATTTGGCAGTGGGCATAAATTCCTATTTTTGTTCCTTTTTTTTTAATAATTTTTGCCACCATTCTGCGAATTATCCATTTTCCAAACATGATAATCGGAAATCTTAAGGAACAATTCATTGATAATAAGCTCTGACATCTGCAAATACTCGCACACCAACGAAGGTTCCGCCCAAGTTTTCACATAAGCATAATGAGGGAACGGTGAACAGCTTTCTATATCTATTAAATTATCAAAACAAAAATAAAAAACATGGGACAATTGATGAATGATGATTAAAGAAAGATAGACGAAGATGAAGATGAGAGCGTGTTACGCTGTTGCTGCTTCTTGAAAATGTCAGTGATTCTATCCCAATCTTTCAAGAACATATGTTTTGAGCTAAGATTATTCTTATAAAAATATAAATAATATTTTGTTGGTAAAGATGATAAAGCTCAAGAGTAAAATGCTCAAAATTCTAAGACATTTTTTTTTTTCTGAAATGTGCAGCCAATCTTCCAAACTTAATTTTTTTTTTGTGATTATTATGTATATGTATTCCACCAGTTTTAACTCAAAATCTAGGTGCTACTCAGTCTTGGATTTTAATAGTATATAAATCCGAACATAATCCAGTGTTGGTCTTTGCATATGAAATTGTTTAAAATGAATTCCAATAGATTTGTACTATTAACAAATCAATTTATGGTAAAAAGATTCTAGAATCCACAAATGAATTCTTCTATATGTCATCAAAATTTTAGATTTTAAAGATAATAAAACATAGAAAATTAACCATAAATCATTGATCGAATATATCCTTCTAAAATCATTTTACGTCTTTTTATTTGTGTTTGCTAAATTTCGTTTCGGTTTAGTATTTGGTTATGATATAGTTTTGGACCAAAAACACTTAAATAACTCTTTTTAATAACTAGGAGAAAATCCGGGCTACGCCCGAGGATATATTTAACAATTTAGTGATTAATTTTAATTTATTTAGTATATATACGAAAATAATGTGACATAGTTAAAAGAATATATATAATAGTATTAATTATATTTAATTTATATAATGATGTTATTGTTCACTGTTAATCAAATTTATAAATTTCGGTTCATTTTTACCTATTTATAACTTTTAGATATTTGGTGCATAGGAACGCGAAAATAAGAAAATAAATAAATAAGAGAGGATTACAAAAGCTGGAAAAAATAAAAAGTAAAGACAACTTGATAATAAATTAGAAGTTGAATATATATTAAAAGTACTATAATAATATAACAGTGATATATAATTAAAGCAAAATTTTAACGTTTAAAAATAAATTTCAAAATGTTATAGATATAGAAAAACTATTAATAATATCATACATGTATTTTTTGTTGTAATGTTAGATATAAAATCACATAAAACTTTCATATACTAGCAAAAGTAAAAAAAAAGTTTTTAAAAAATTAAATAAATTCTATCACTATATCTTTTCACAAATTGTTGGAATCAGAGACATAATATCACTTCATTGAAAAAACTTTTAGAGATGATTACAACACTGATGAATTGATGACCACATTAAATTTAACACTAAAGTAAGAAACATTTGTGAGGTAAAAGTTCACAGTTAGAATATAAGGTCTACACATAGTCTGAATTAAGATAGGTCTGATTTAATCATAACCCAAATATATCTTACGTCAAGGTTAATATATAGAAGAAAGTGTTAACAATTTTAGTTACGAAAAGTTTAATTTAACTAAAAAATTGAACAAAATCATTGTTGTTTGGTTAGACAAGTTTCAAGTGAGATTTTCTTATTTCAGTTGATACCAATTAAAAATCTTGATTTGTTTGCTATTTTATTTTTATTTTATGTGTCTAAAATTGGAAACTTTTAATGGTATACTGTCTAAACCTACATAAATTATAATATATTTCTTATTATTCATTGTAAATAAAGATAAAAATCAAAACATACTAACTTAGCACATGACAAGTACATGAGTTTGTTACAAAAATCGAAACCATACTTTAAGATTAAAGAATGAGTGTTATATTCAAGTAGTAGTACCATATAATTTTTTTAAAATAAAATTGTGAGATATAATATCATCTAAATTTTTCCTATTTATACAAAAAACCTAAAAATAGAATTTTAAACGAAATTTTATAAATTGTCAAATGTTTACCGGGCATAGCCCGGATTTTCCCCTAGTCTTATATATAAAAGTAGAATAGCTCTCTCTAGACGATGATACGTCAGCATGCCAAGAGGTGACACATGTCCACCTAATCAAATTTAATTTAAGTGCTCATTTAAATCTATGTATATATTTATTGAAATCATGATAAATAAAACTGAAATAAATTGTTAGAAAACAAAATTATGTAAAATAAACGACAACAAGTATTATCGTGATAAGAATAAAATTAATTTTTAAAATTTATTGGACTAAACACCATAAGTTAAATAATGTATAAATAATAGTAATCACAAGACTATAAAATCTTAATCGGTGATAATTTGATGGAAACAAAAATATGACAAGATATGATACTTTAAAACACAGTATACTAATAAAAATGAAACAATAAAATAATTACGTGACAGATATTACCTTGGAGTTTCCAAGTTTTTTAATGTTAATTAGATATAAAGTATTTTTAAGAATATAATAAATAGAAAATATGATAGAATTGATTAATACTAATAAAATAATTTTGTTACCAAAAAAAAATAAATACAAAGATATGATAGAATTGACTAATACTAATAAAATAATTTTGTTATCAACAGGAAAAGTTTTATATGTAAATTAATTTTTTAAACTTTTTGGATTGAATATAACTTTTTAAAAAAATTTAAGCAAATCTTAATAGATATATGAGCATCAATTGATTTAAATGTGAAATAAAAATTGATTTTCTATATACATTATGTAATTAAATTTTAGAATTGTATAATGTATATGAACTTAAAAATAAATATATGTTAATCCACATTGTATATCATTTGACAATGATAAAAATATTATGTATTTTAGGTAAAGTTTAGGACTTACGTATTCACAAAATCACAAATAAATGACATGTGACATTTACTCCTTTACTCATTCACTCCTTACAGCATGTCCATCAAGGGTATCTGAATGTGAGCCTCTCACTCAAAAAAATAATATGCGTTCGCAACACTAAAAAAATAATAAAAAATATTATTTTAATACATAGGCCTCTCAACTATTAAAATATCCGTGATAGATATGTTCTTACATCTTTCTTTCTTTATCTTCCTTTCACCTATATTTTTCTTGTCAAACCTCTTCGTCTTCCTTCATAAAATTAACATTTTCCTCATCAATAATATATGGAGTTACGCTGAGCTTATTAAATTTCTAAATTTTTAATTACACCGGATTTGGTTGATGCTTTGTGAGTTTATTAATTCAACACTTAAATATTTTCAAAACTTCTATCTTTTCTAAATTAATTACATAGCATTATATATATATGTATATATGTTTGTAAAAGATATTTGGGAAGAAGTATCACACACTTTGTGGCAAATAAAAAACGGGTTCATCATTTACATACACTAAAATGTAGGTTATGGAGACAGTGTAAGATCAAAGGTAATATAAGTATCTTGTATTGTCTTTCTTGTAAAGATTTTATTTTTTGTTTTATCTTATGTTATAAACCTGCTCTATTTTACATTAAGTGGTTTACGTAGAAGCAAACAAAAGGAGCAAAAAGATTTAAATTTGTTGATGTTATATTTTTAACAAAAGAACTCATAAATTAATATTAGAAGATACATAACTTTGATGCAAATATTTTTTGGACGAAGTATGTTTAAAAGTTAATATTTTCTAAAACGCTAAGAGTACAAACAACTCATATTTAAAACGGCTTGAGTTTTTAGAGAAAATTCGAAGTCACAATACATAACTATTTTTATATGTGAACTCAAAGATAAAAAATAGCGCAACCGGCCATGGCGAATGAAAAAATTAATAAGTTAAAAAGTAAAATAAATTTGATAAATTCTAATTTAAAACCTTTAAAATAGTTTATTATGAAAGATTGACCAATTTTTCTTATCTTATATATTTATTTTCCACTTTCAAATGTTTCATACAATAAAATTTTCTTAGGTTAATTAAACAAAAACACATTATTTTTCAAAACAATATGTAAACAAAAATTTAAACCAAAAATAGATGAAACTAAACTCGCGCATATGCACGGATACTCACCTAATATGTGTAAAACTAAAACGAATTGATACTTTCATATATATGAATTATCTTGTCTTTAGTATATGAATTGTGTTTTTCAATCCAATGCTTTCACAAATCCAGATTCCTTTTCCCAGTAAATCTCTTTTCAAAAATATATTTTGATGGACAATTTAAGTTTTATATGAACTACATTCATAGACTGAATTTATTTGTAATTTCTTTTTTCTTTTTCGGATTCAGCAGTTTAAAATTCTTTTTTTCTACTTTTCAAGCTATAGTAATATATTGAAAAACCAGTAAAAAATATATTTTACGAACAAATCGAATTTTAATAGGACAAATATGAAATCTGCAAAAGAAAAAAAAGAGAGTTATCTTGCAAAGTTTTTTTATTTTATTTTACAATTAACAGTTTAAAAGAGAAATAGACAAATTCATAAAAAAGCCCATAACAGAAACTTTAATAAAAGGAGAAACCCAAACAAAACCCAACTTAGCGTCTCACTGTCAAAATCTCTTCTTCGTCTTCGTCTCTGTCTTTTGTCTAAACTTTTGCTGTGCGCTTTTTTTGTCCAAAGAATCTTATTCTTTTGCCCTCTCACACGAGTCAAATTTACCTTTTTGCCACACCAATCATGGCGGCGACGGCGGTGGTCTGGCAACCCCGAGAAGATGGTCTCACTGAGATCTGTGCTCTTCTCGAACAACAGATTTCTCCTTCCTCCGTCGTTGACAAGTCTCAGATTTGGAACCAGCTTCAACGCTTCTCTCAGTTCCCTGATTTCAACAACTATCTCGTCTTCATCCTCGTCCGCGCTGAGGTTTTAGAACTCTTTCTCTACTCTCTCTTCGCTTCCTGAGAATTTTTCATACTCCGTATTGACTCTATCTACTTGTTGAAGACGATGACTCTTTGGAGTTCGGATCGTTAAATTTTCATTTGCTTTTTGGATTCTCTTTGTTGCTTTAGCTTAGTTGATCCTCCTGCGTTTCCATTGGATTGCTTAAGTTTCTCGAGACTAGATTTATTCGTGTCCCGTTATGAGTTTCTGTGTCCTGTACCCTAATGGATTGCTCTCCTTTTGATCATATATGTCTTGTATGAACTTTTTGATTCAATTGAATTGAAGTTTACTTGTATCCAGATAACATAAATGTTATGTAGAGAATGCTGAATTGTGTCTTCTTATCTTGAGAACTCATATGCATCTATATGCTCAGAGCCTATATCAGTTGAAGGCAAGACTAGACTGGAGTTTTTATATTGCTGTTGCTGTTTGATTAGGTTTATGCATTATATCTGAATATCTGTTTCTTAGCTGATTCTTAATTGTACAATGATCAGGGTAAGTCTGTAGAGGTTCGCCAGGCTGCTGGATTGCTTCTGAAAAATAATTTGAGGGGTGCTTATCCCTCCATGGTTCAAGAAAACCAAAAATACATCAAGTCGGAGTTGTTGCCTTGTCTGGGAGCAGCGGACAGGAATATACGGACTACAGTTGGAACTATCATCAGTGTTATTGTTAATATAGAGGGAGTTTCTGGATGGCCCGAGCTTTTGCCAGCTCTTGTAACTTGTTTAGACAGTAATGACCTAAATCACATGGATGGTGCGATGGATGCATTGTCAAAGGTATGCAGCGGCTATGCGTTTCCTTTTCTGTTTCTTGCTCTTTTTGTTGAACCTTGATTTATAAAACATAAGCTTGTGTAATCCAAGTTCTGATTGTTGGTTGTGGTATATTTGGAATTCTTTCAAAGTTTTTGTAATATTTTTATGTCGTATTCTTATTGATCAGATCTGTGAGGATATCCCACATGTCTTGGATTCAGAAGTGCCTGGCTTAGCAGAACGCCCTATCAACATTTTCCTGCCTAGGCTATTTCAGGTAAACATCTCATGCTCGTACACAAATTTCAGAACTCGGTTGTTTTCACTGTTAGGTTCTAATTTGATTTCTTTCGTCCTGTTGGATTGGTTGCGATAAGATTGGTTACCACTCTTTTGTTTGAGCAGTTTTTTCAGTCACCCCATGCTTCACTGAGGAAGCTTGCCCTGGGTTCTGTGAACCAATATATCATAATAATGCCTGCTGTAAGTATTGCAAAGACTACTTGAAAATTTTCTTTTTTGTTTTATATTTTATAAAGGACCGAGGATGGTAACAGTCTACGTTTTGCAGGCTTTGTACCATTCCATGGATAAGTACCTTCAGGGGTTGTTTGTCCTCGCCAATGATCCTGTAGCAGAAGTCAGAAAATTGGTACACGTCTTATTTAAGCTTCTGTCAATTGTTTCTTATTTTTGTCACTATAGGAGGGAATTATTTTGACTTCGAAGAATTGTTTTCTTTAGATGACATATGATTCAATCAGATTCCCATCTCATTTCGGCTGTTCTTATGCTTCTGTAATAATGTCTTTTTTTTCTTTTGGTTAAAGGTCTGCGCAGCATTTGTGCATCTCACGGAAGTCCTCCCCTCATCCATAGAGGTATTTTTCATCGTGGCTTTAGTATACACATTAATTCTAATCTATTCCAAAGTGTCCCTTTTTTTGAGGTATTTCATATGTTTATATTGAGCATTTCTTCTACCCTGCATCTCAGATTTGTCTTCTTTCCCTATTTTATATTTCAGCCGCATCTTAGGAATGTCATGGAATACATGTTACAAGTTAACAAAGACACTGACGAAGAAGTGTCTCTCGAAGCATGTGAATTTTGGTAAAATGTTAATTCTCTTTGTTTGCTCTATAGATGACGATTTTATACCTGTTTTCTCTTTTTTTTTTGGCCCGGTTGCTCCATCCTTGTCCTCATTTAATAACATAAAGCTATATTGTTGTTTGGCAGGTGTGCATACTGTGACGCTCAGCTACCGCCAGAGAACTTGAAAGAGTTTCTGCCACGCCTAATTCCGGTATAGTGATACTTCTCCTTTTCTTCACTTTATTATTGGGCACTTAATCATTTACTCGGCGGGTGTAGTTTGTAATGTTCATAAAATATATCTGTTTTAGGTGTTGCTCTCAAACATGGCTTATGCAGATGACGACGAGTCACTTGTGGATGCAGAGGTCTGTTTATATTATATGTTTTGTCACTTTTCTCAATATAATTGTCATTTATATCTATTAAAACTGCTAACTTTTGCAGGAAGATGAGTCTCAACCAGACAGAGATCAGGTGCAGTCATTTGTTCTTGTGTCTTTGAATTTTCTTATAAACTTTTCCTCTTCAATTTTCATTCATTTTGGTTCACCTACAGGATTTAAAACCTCGTTTTCATACATCAAGACTTCATGGATCAGAGGATTTTGATGATGATGTACGTGATTTACCTTTTGTGTCATTTGATACTGTACAGAAATGCATATATGTTACACATATATTAATTCTATAGATCCATTTGTAATGACCGCCTCTGGGTACAGGATGATGACTCGTTTAACGTGTGGAATTTAAGAAAGTGTAGTGCAGCAGCTATTGACGTTCTCTCTAATGTATTTGGAGATGAAATCCTTCCAGCACTCATGCCCCTAATTCAGGTAAATATTATTCCTCTTGGTCTTTTTGAAATGAACATAATTAGCTAAACTCTGTTCTTCTAAGCTGCAGGCAAAATTATCAGCTTCTGGTGATGAGGCTTGGAAAGAAAGGGAAGCTGCTGTTTTGGCTCTTGGGGCTATTGCTGAAGGCTGCATTAATGGTCTTTACCCTCACTTGTCTGAGGCAAGTTCGTTTTTGATCCACATCATCTCATATATATGATTCTTATCTGCTCAGTTTATATACATCAACATGCTAACACCTTATTTCTACAGATCGTAGCATTTCTTCTTCCTCTTTTAGATGATAAATTCCCGCTCATACGGAGCATATCTTGCTGGACGCTTTCTCGATTTGGCAAGTATCTTATCCAGGTATGAATTGAACAGGATATTCTACCCTTTAACTGCTTCAAACAGTCTTTAGATGATTCACTGTTTTTCTTATCTAGGAAAGTGGCAATCCGAAGGGTTATGAACAGTTTGAGAAAGTTCTTATGGGTCTTCTCCGCAGACTATTGGATACGAACAAGCGGGTCCAGGAAGCTGCCTGTTCAGCTTTTGCGACACTTGAAGAGGTACCTATTGGCTTTGTAATGTGGTTTTTGGTATCATTTGTTGATGTTGGTTGACCAAGTTAATCTTCTATGAACATTAAGGATGCTGCTGAAGAGTTAGTGCCACACCTGGGGGTAATACTGCAGCATCTGATGTGCGCTTTTGGAAAGTATCAGGTCAGTAAATTCTCTTAAAGTTATAACTGCTTTGCCAGACTAAATCTCTGTGGTGACTATTATCTACTTCAAACCACTGTTTCTATATGTCTACCTAACATACAATTTTCATATACCCAGAGGCGGAACTTAAGAATTGTATATGATGCTATTGGAACACTGGCAGATTCAGTTAGAGGAGAGCTGAACAAGGTATAACGATTGGGTTTAAACAAGGTTAATCTGATCTTGTAAATTTAGCTCCCTGACTAGTACTTCTTCAATTCCATATACTGGTAGTAGTATAATATTTTTTTTGCCTACTTAATATTCCTCCCTTATGCAGCCTTCTTATCTTGAGATTCTGATGCCCCCACTGGTTGCAAAGTGGCAACAACTTTCAAACTCAGATAAAGATCTATTTCCATTGCTAGAATGCTTCACATCCATTTCTCAGGTATGGGCTACTTGTCAAGGTCTTGAATCTGTTGCATAAATGAAACTATCTTTAATTATCCTACTCAGTGAAGTTATAGTTTGGTAGTCTTAAGATCACTGAAAAGAAGTATCCTGGGGGTCGTTGGTCAGCTAAAAGTCCAAGACTTCCTGCATTTGATCAAAGATTAGTTTTGGAAGCCTCAAAGTGCTACTAATAATAGGAGATAACAGTTATGAATGTCTGACAAGTTCAATCTCGGCCGAAAATTAGACGGTTTGCTGCATGAACTCTCTATGTCTAACAAATTGTGTTTCCATGTTCCAGGCTTTAGGTGTAGGATTCGCTCCATTTGCTCAGCCTGTTTTCCAGAGATGCATGGATATCATCCAACTGCAGCAGCTGGCTAAGGTTCCATTCAGACTTCTGTATTTCATCTCATTCGAGAATTATAGTGACTTTTTACAGTTTTCCTTAGTCTCAGGCTTGCATGTACGTAACTATTGCATGCTTTTGTTTTCCGTTTGATCAAAGCTTGCTTCTGTTGTATGTAGGTTGATCCTGCTTCTGCTGGGGCTCAGTACGACAGAGAATTCATTGTTTGTTCTCTTGATCTGCTTTCTGGACTTGCTGAAGGGCTTGGCAGTGGGATAGAGTCTCTGGTACTTTTTTTTCTTGATGTCTTGTTCATACAATTGACTACTCATAAGCTCTCACCCAGTGGATAACTTTTATAACTGCTCTGATCATTGTTGTTGGTATAACATCATGAGTGAATGGTTATGTGTCTAATTTATGGTGGTATATCATGATTGAGTTGATTTCCACAACCGGGTATATTTTTACTTCATTGCTCTTATGCAGGTTTCACAAAGTAACCTGAGGGATCTACTTCTCAAGTGTTGCATGGATGAAGCTCCTGATGTCAGACAAAGTGCTTTTGCCTTAATGGGTGATCTCGCAAGAGTAAGCTGCATATTTTTTATGCTCTAAATATTTTCCTTTAACAGAAAGAAACAGCTAGGGAAGTGACAACTCGTAGTTATATGAGATTATATGTTATAATTTCGACACCCTTTTGCTAGATATATTTGTGAAATAATGCTCTTTGGCTACTACCGACAGGTATTCCCTGCCTATCTACAACCCCGCCTGCTTGAGTTCCTTGAAATTGCAAGCCAGCAACTGGTTGGTATCCAAGTTTTATTGTTACTATACCTATTCTCTTCTTCTATGGCACTGATCATATCTATGCTTTGTACAGAGTGCAAACCTCATTAGAGAAAACCTTTCTGTCGCAAATAACGCTTGTTGGGCCATTGGAGAACTAGCAGTCAAGGTAATACCAAAAATACTATTTCTTCTATTAAAGCTTGTAGTTCCTAGTTAAGAGCAGACTCATGACTGATATGAACTCAATGTTTCAGGTTCGTCACGAAGTCTCACCAATTGTGGCCAAAGTTGTTTCTTCTCTAGGCCTGATTCTTCAACATGGAGAGGTGACTCTGTCAGCATATCAATTGTTCTTTTGTCCACATCTAAGTCTATCAACTGCGGTATTTGATGAGTATGCCTAATTTTATATTCTTGTGAAGCAGGGTGTAAATAAGGCACTAGTCGAGAACAGTGCAATTACCCTTGGAAGACTAGCATGGATTCGTCCAGACCTCGTCGCACCACATATGGAGCACTTTATGAAGCCATGGTGCATGGCATTGTCAATGTTAGTGAACCTCTGTGTTGAATTTGGAGTCTTTACACTTCCAACCTCTGCTACATAGAACAATTTCTTATCATACTCTCCTTTCAGGGTGCGTGATGACATTGAGAAAGAAGATGCATTTAGAGGATTATGCGCAGTGGTACTTCTCTCTACTCTTTGGGTTGTGCTCGAAACATGGAAATCAAGTTTGATATTTAAAAGTGTTCTCCACAAATTTCAGGTTAAAGTGAATCCATCAGGAGGTGTCAGCTCACTTGTTTTCTTATGCAAAGCCATTGCGAGTTGGCATGTAAGTGAACAGAAACCAAACTGTGGCTCTCCTAGCTAAATTCAATATTCGTACCGAACTTTGAGACAATTGATTGAATCACAAATGACAACTTTTTATTTGTCACAGGAAATAAGAAGCGAGGACGTACAGAATGAAGTCTCCCAAGTACTGAACGGCTATAAACACGTAAGCTATGCTGAATGTAATTCAGTGGTTAACCATCCTAAGCGCTTGCTTGCATACATTAGGAGCAATCAGATGTCAAATGAATAATGTCTTTTATATCATCTTTTGGGTTCAGATGCTGGGAAACTCATGGGCAGAATGTTTATCTGCTTTGGATCCTCCCGTAAAGGAAAGGCTTGCGAGATATCAAGTGTAAAATTGATCATACACCGGTTATTCTCAAAAAGGAGAGATCTGCTGTAGCTTTTTCATTGCAAACAACAAATAGATTCAGAGAGTTTGAGCAGAAGGCGCTTGAGACAACATTTTTTTCGGAAGATTCAATGAAGGGCAAAAAGGTCACAAAAGAAGACATACAGTACAGAGTTTGTGTGTGTGGGCTCTTCTGATTACCATGGTTGAAATTTTTACTTCCTGTCTTTACTATTTTTCTATTTCTACATCGATTCTTCGTCCACTTTTATTTTTGCGGGCAACGTTGTATGGTGGTTTGAGCAGTTTTGGTAAGATTTCTAAACCGAAAGAGCTAAGCAAAGTTCAGATTTCATTGTGCTTCAACTTGTGTGAACTATTGGACCTGTGGATACCAATAAGAAAAATGTGATTGAGATTTTATGTATTATATCTGCCTTCATTCTTAGTTGCATTTATGTTTTACATGTCTAGGCGCATGCCACCTAAAACACGTAATCGAGGACTAAGAGATTACAAGATTTTAAGTGGTTTAAACGTTAACACTTTACAACATTAAACAATATAAATAAAATATTTTAGAGAAAATTATATAAAATATCTTTAAAAAAAATAAATATATTAAAAGACAATTTTCCAAAATACCACACTTTTATTTTTTTGGGCCAAAAATAGCACATGGGCTGGCATTTCCCACTATTAACATTTGTGAGTCAAAGAATTGACCATACTACCCCTATCGAAAGAAACCACCAACACGACACAAAGCCGAAACACGAAATCGGAAACCGTCGTCATCGTCAATCCGGCCATCTCTCGCCGGTCTCTCATTGCCGTCGCCGCTCCATCGCCGTCACCGCTCCATCGCCGTCGCCGTTCCATCGCCGTCGCCGCTCCAAAGCTTATGCGGTTTGGATTGATCTTTTTCTAAAGGTAAAACTCAATTTCGATTTCCATACTTTCTTCCTAAGCTCAAGAGAGCATGATTTCAAACTCAATGCTCGAATTATGATTTCAATTTCAATTTCCTAAACTCAATTTATCTTCCTTGCTCGTAAAATCTCGCTGTTGAATGGTTTTTGTGTTTTCTTTTTGGTTCGAATCTGTTAAATGACTTGCGATTTGCTGCATAGATGTTGTGGATCTAATATGCATATAACGTGTTCAATGAAATGTCTAGAGAATATGCATAGTTTGTGTGTGTGTGTGTGTGTGGTTTTCTCCATTACTACAATGTCGAGCTTGTTGTGTGTTTCCAGTTATTTGAGATTGTGGCTTCGGAGTTTGAAATTGTGTTCATGTGTGTTCATGTGTGTGTGTGTTCATGTGTTCATGTGTGTGTGTGTGTCTACAAAGGTAAAAGATATTTCAATTTTTGTGATTACCTGAGTTTCAATTTCTGTGATTACAAAGGTAAAATGTAAAAGATATTTCAATTTCTGTGTTAATTGACGTCCTCCTTACTGATGAACTGTTAAAGTCATTGTAAAAGATATTTGAGTTCATGTGTTCATGTGTGTGTGTGTTCATGTGGTCATGTGTGTGTGTGTGTTCATGTGTTCATGTGTGTGTGTGTCTACAAAGGTAAATGATATTTCAATTTCTGTGATTACATGAGTTTCAAAGGTAAATGAATTGTTACCTGTGTGTCAAATGATATTTCAATTTCTGTGATTACCTGTGTGTCTACAAAGGTAAATGAATTGTTAATTGACGTTCATGTGTTCATGTGTGTGTGTGTGTCTACAAAGGTAAAAGATATTTCATTTTCTGTTAATACCTGAGTTTCAATTTCTGTGATTACAAAGGTAAAAGGTAAAAGATATTTCAATTTCTGTGTTAATTGACGTCCTCCTTACTGATGAATTGTTAAAGTCATTGTACCTAGATATGTTGCTTCTATTTTTGAAGCAACATTTTCTATTGTATGTCGTATAGATAGAATAATATTATGTAGAGACTGCTACATATTATTTGAGTTTTTTGGATCACCTAGTTGATGAAGAAGGGAATTGTTTTGTGCATGCTTTATTGTGTTTGTGAGAGCATTCTTTTTTGCAGTATCCGTTGTTAATAAGTCTTGATGAACCTCCTGAACTAGGCTATGGAGATTTTGGCTCATAATTTGGAAAGTGAGTCAAATTTAAAGAGGAGGGTAGACTTATTTTTCCTTGTGGATTCTATCGATCAGTGCTCCAAAGGTCTGAAAGGTATGTCATTTGTGCAAATATGTTTTGTTAATCCACATCAGCAAAGTTCTAACTGCGGAATTGACCATGAATACTATCCTACTTTTCAGGTGATACTGGTTGTGTTTATCTTTCAGCCATTCAAGTAATTTTACCTCGCCTATTGGCGGCTGCTGTACCTGCTACCACACAAGAAAATTGGAAACAGTGCTTAAAGGTATGCAATAATATTTGTTAGCTCTTTCGAATTGTTATTGTTTCTCAACCTTTCTGTTTTTTATAGGTTTTGAATCTTTGGCTTGAAAGACAAATCCTGCCTGAATCTATTGTTCGTCACCATATAAGAGAACTTGATTTCACATACTATATTATAGTTCCTGCTTGCCTCTCCATTCTCAGCGCTTCGCTCGAACAGAGAGAGGTCGTTGGAAGATCCTCTAAGAGATATGGAGGAAACGCTGGTGGATGAATAGAGAAGGTTAGATTTTGGGTCTTTTGAATCTATATTTGTATCCTTGTCTCTGGATTCGTTAAACTAATTCATCTTCGCGTCAGTAATTCAACTCTCCAGCTCCCTGGATTTTGCATGCCCAGATGGAGGGGATTTTGAGTCTGTCACCCCTGAACATGAGTCCAGAATCCTTGAAGAAAATGTCTCGTCCTCCACAGGTGAAAGGCATACACTTATAACGGGTAAACAGATAACGGTTAACGGAACGGGAAACGGGAAAACGGGAACAGGTACACGGGAAACGCGGGCCCCGGGTAACGGGAATAAACGGGAAAAACAGCGGGGTATATCGGTTCAACGGAAAACGGGCGGAAACGCGCATCGCTGATAACGGGAAAAAACGGGGAAACGGCGGCCGCGTTTTAACGGCAGAAGGCAGCGGAGGTGTAACGGGGGGAAAACGAAGCTTAAACGCGATGGATAACGGAAAACGGGATAAGCGGAAACGGCGATGGAAAAGCGCGCGGCGGGCGCGGAGGTGGGGCAGTAAACTCGGGGAAACGTTGGAAACGCCGAGAAACGGGAAACCGGTGCTTCACTTAGCGGGCTTTAGGGTTTAGGGTTTAGGGTTTAGCGGTTAGGGTTTAGGGTGTAGGGTTTAGGGTTTAGGGGTTGAGCGGTTTAGGCGCTTTAGGGTTTATTTAGGGTTTAGCGGTCTGTTTAGGTAGGGTTTAGGGTTTAGGCGTTTAGGGTTTAAGGATTTAGGGTTTAGGGTTTAGGTAGGGTTTAGGGTTTAGGGTTAGGGTTTAGGGTTTAGGGGTTTAGGGTTTAGGGTTAGGGTTTAGCTGAGGGTAGGGTTTAGGGTTTAGGTTTAGGGTTTAGGGTTTAGGTGGGTTTAGGGTTTAGGGTTAGGGTAAGGGTTGGAGGAATTAGTCAGTAGGGTTTAGGCGTGGTCTTAGGGTAATTAGGAAAGGTATTAGAACCTGTGT
>SMJT01000144.1:63469-107567 GCA_004349715.1 Crucihimalaya himalaica
CTTTTATTATGAACTACATTCCATAGACTGACATTATTTTGTAATTTCTTTTTTCTTTTCGGATTCAGAGTTTCAAAATCTTCTTTTTCTACTTTTCAAGCTATACAGTCAATATATTTGAAAAAACCGCTAAAAAATATATTTTTACGAACAAATCGAATATTTAAAGGAACAAATAAGGAATCTGGCAAAAGAAAAAAAAGAGAGTTATCTGCACAAGTTTTTTTTTATATTTTGTACAAATACAAGAGTTTTAATAACACGAGAATAGACAAATGCCATAAAAAAGCCCTATAGACAGCAAACTTTAATAAAAGGAGAAACCCAAGACAAAACCCAAAACATTAGCGGTCTCACTGTCAAAACACTCTTCTTCGCCTTCGTCTTGTCTTTGTCTAAATTTTCGCTGGTGCGCTTTTTTTGTCCAAAAGAATCTTTGATTCTTTTGCCACTTCACAAACATACGAGTCTAAATTTTACCTTTTTGCCACACCAATGCATGGCAGGCGACGGCAGGTGTGTCTGGCAACCCCGAGAAGATGGTCTCACTGAGATCTTGTGCTCTATTCTCGAACAACAGAATTTCTCCTTCTCCGTTCGTTGTTGGAACTGAAGTCTCAGAGTTTGAGAACCAGCTTCAAAACGCTTCTCCTCGATGTTTTCCCGATTTCAACAACTGAATCCTCGTCTTCATCCTCGTTCCGCGCTGAGGTTTTAGCAATCTTTCGCTCTACTCTCTCTTTCGCCTTGCCTGAGAATTTTTCATGACTCCGTATTGACTTCTATCTACTGTTGAAGACGATGACTCTTTGGAGTCTCGAGATGATATGAATATTTTGTCTAATATACGGCTTTTGATTCTCTCTTTGTTGCTTTAGCTTAGTTTGATGCCCTCCTGCGTTTACCATGCGATTGCATTAAGATTTCTCGAGACTATAAGATTTATTCGTGTCCGTTTATGAGTTTACTGTGTCCTGTACCTAATGGAATTGCTCTCTTTGATCAATATATGTCTTTCGTATATGAACTTTTTGATTCATATTGAATTGAAGTTTCTTGTATCCAGATAACATAAATGTTATGTAGAGAATGCTGAATTGTGTCTTCTTATCTTGAGAACTCCAATATGCATTCTATATGCTCCAGAGCCTATATCAGCTTGAAGGCAAAGACTAGACTGGAGTTTTTATATTGCCTGTGCTGTTGATTAGGTTTATGCTATAATCTGAATATCTGTTTTCTTAGCTGATTCTTAATTGTACATGATCAGGGTAAGGGCCTATGAGGTTCGCCAGGCGCTGGGATTGCTTCTGAAAAATAAATTTTGAGGGGTGCTTATCCCCTCCATGGTTCAAGAAAACCAAAAATACATCAAGTCGGGAAGTTGTTTGCCTTGGTCTGGGAGCAGCGCGAGCAGGAATATACGGACTACAGTGGAACTATCATCAGTGTTATTGTTATATAAGAGGGAGTTTCTGGATGGCCGAGCTTTTGGCCAGCTCTTGTAACTTGTTTAGACAGTAATGACCTAAAATCAACATGGATCGTGCGATGATGCATTGTCAAAGGGTATGGCAGCGGCCTATGAACGTTTCCTTTTCTGTTTCTTTGCTCTTTTTGTTGAACCTTGGATTTATAAAAACATAAGCTTGTGTAATCCAAGTTCTGATTGTGGTTGTGGTATATTTGGAATTCTTTTCAAAGTTTTTTGTAATATTTTTTTATGTCGTATTCTTATGATCAGATCTGTGAGGATATTCCGCACATGTTTGGGATTCAAGAAGTGCCTGTGGCTTAAGCAGAAACGCCCTATTCAACATCTTTCCTGCCTAGCGGCTATTTCAGGTAAAACATCTCATGCTCGTACAACAAATTTCAGAACTCGCGTTGTTTTCAACTGTTAGGTTCTAATTTGATTTTCTTTCGTCCTGGGTTGGATTGGTCGATAAGATTGGTTACCACTCTTTTGTTTAGCAGTTTTTCAGTCACCCCATGCTTCCACTTGAGGAGAGCTTTGCCCTGGGTTCTGTGACCAATATATTCATAATAATGCCTGTCTGTGTAAGTATTGCAAAGACTACTTGAAAACTTTTCTTTTTTTGTTTTATATTTTAATAAAGGACCGAGGATGGTAACAGTCTACGTTTTGCAGGCTTTGTACCATTCATGGATAAGTACATTCAAGGGGGTTGTTTGTCCGCTCGCCAATGATCCTGTAGCAGAAGTCAGAAAATTGGTACAACGTTCTTATTACGCTTCTGTCAATTGTTTTCTTATTTTTGTCACTATAGGAGGGAATTATTTTGCACTTCCGCAAGATTGTTTTCTTTAGATGACATTATGCATTCAAATCAGATTCCCATCTCATTTCGGGCTTGTTCTTATGCTTCTGTAATAATGTCTTTTTTTTCTTGGTTTAAAGGTCCTGCGCAGCATTTGTTGCCATCTCCACGGAAGTCCTCCCCTCATCCATAGCAGGTTTTTTTCAATCGTGGCTTTAGTATACACATTAATTCTAATCTATTCCAAGTGTCCCTTTTTTGGAGGTATTTCATATGTTTATATTGAGCATTTCTTCTACCCTGCATCTCAGATTGTCTTTCTTCTCCCTATTATTATATTTCACCGCATTTAGGAATGTCATGCGAATACATGTTACAAGTTAACAAAGACACTGCAAGAAGTGTCTCTCGAAGCATGTGAATTTTGTTAAAATGTTAATTCTCTTTGTTTGCATCTATAAGATACGTTTTTAGCCTGTTCTCTTTTTATTTTGGCCGGATTGCTTCCATCCTTGTCCTGCAATTTAATAACATAAAGCCTATATTGTTGTTTTGGCAGGTTGTGCATTACTGTGACGCTCAGCTACCCAGCCAGCAGAACTTGAAAAGCAGTTTCTGCCACGCCTAATTCCGGATATAGTGATACTTCTCCTTTTCTTCACTTTATTATTCGGGACACTTAATCATTTACTCGGCGGGGTGTAGTTTTGTAATGTTCATGAAAATATATCTGTTAGGTTTGCTTATCAAAACATGGCTTATGCACGATGAACGACGAGTTCATTGTGGATGGCAGAGGCTCTGTTTATATTTATTATGTTTTGTCACTTTTCTCAAAAATTGTCAATTATATCTATTAAAACTGCTAACTTTTGCAGGAAGATGAGTTCTCAACCAAGACAGAGATCAGGTGCAGTCATTTGGTTCTTGTGTCTTTGAATTTTGCTCTTATAACTTTTCCTCTCAATTTCATTCACTTTTGGTTCAGCCTAACAGGATTTAAAACCGCTCTTTTCATACATCAGACTTCATGGGATCAGAGGATTTGATGATGATGTACGTGATTTACCTTTTGTGTCATTTTTGATACGCTACACGGCACACTGCATAATGTTACACATATATTAATTCTATGAGAATCCATTGTAATGACCGCCTATGGGTACAGGATGATAGACTCGTTTAAACGTGTGTGAATTTAAGAAAGTGTAGGCAGGCAGCTATTGACGTTTTCTCTTAATTATTTGGAATGAAATCCTTTTCCAGCAACTCATGGCCCCTAATTCAGGTAAATATTATTCCTCTTGGTCCTTTTGAAATGAACATAATTAGCTAATCTGTTCTTCTAAGCTGCAGCAAAAATTATTCAAGCTTCTGGTGATTGAGCTTGGAAAGGAAAGGGAAGCTGCTGTTTTGGCTCTTGGGCTATTGCTGAGAAGGCTGCATTATGGTCTTTACCCTCACTTGTTGAGGCAAGTTCGTTTTTGATCCACATTCTCATCATATATATATTCTTATCCTACTCTGCTCAGTTTATAACGATTATCAACATGCTAAAGAACACCTTTTTCTAACAGATTCGTATGCATTTCTTCTTCACTCTTTTAGATGGATTACAATTCCCGCCTCTGTGATAGCGGAGCTATATCTTGCTGGATCGCTTTCTCGCGATTTGGCAAGTATCTATCCAGGTATGAATTGAAGCAAGCGATATTCTACCTTTAACTGACTTCAAACAGTCTTTAGAGTGATTCATGTTTTTCTTATCTAGGAAGTGGCAAATCCGAAGGCGTTATGAAAACAGTTTGAGAAAGTTCTTAATGGGTCTCTTCTCCCGCAGACTATTTGGATACGAACAAGCGGGTCCAAGGAAGCTTGCACCTGTTCAGCTTTTGCGACACTTGAAGAGAGGTACCTAATTGGCTTTTAATGTGGTTTTTGGTATCAATTTGTTGATGTTGGTTGACCAAGTTTAATCTTCTATGAACATTAAGGAGCCTGCTGAAGAGTTAAGTGCCACACCTGGGGTAATACTGCAGCATCTGATGTGCGCTTTTGAAATAATCAGCGTCAGTAATTCTCTTTAAAGATTATAAACTGCTTTTGCCAGACTAAATCTCTGTCGGTGACTATTATCTAACTTCAAAAACCACTGTTCTATATTCTACCACTAACATACAATTTTCATTACCCAGAGGCGGAACTTAAGAATGGTATATGATGCTATTGGAACACTGGCAGATTCAGTTAAGAGGAGAGCTGAACAAGGTATAACGATTGGGTTTTAAACAAGGTTAATCTGATCTGTAAATTTAGCTCCCCACTGACTAGTACTTCTTCAATTCCATTATACTGGTAGTATTATAATATTTTTTTTGCCTACTTAATATTCCTCCCATTATGCATCGCCTTCTTTATCTTGAGATTCTGATGCCCCCACTGGTGACAAAGTGGCAAACAACTTTCAAACTCAGATAAAGATCTATTATCCATTGCCTAAGAATGCTTCACATCCATGTTCTCAGGTATGGGCTACTTGTCAAGGGTCTTGAATCTGTTGCATAAATGAAACTATCTTTTATTATCCTACTCAGTTGAAGTTATGTTTGGGTAGTCTTAAGAATCACTGAAAGAAGTATCCTGGGGGTTCGTTGCAGACTAAAAGTCCCAAAGACTTCCTTGCATTTGATCAAAGATTAAGTTTTGGAAGCCTTTCAAAGTGTACTAAATAATAGGAGATAACAGTTATGAAATGTCTGACAAGCTTCAATCTCGGGCCGAAAATTGACTTTGCCTGCATGAACTCATCTAATTGTCTAAACAACATTGTGTTTCCTGTGTTCCAGGCTTTAGGTGTTAGGATTCGGCTCCATTTGCTCAGCTGTTTTCCAGAGATGCCATGGATATTCATCCAACTGCAAGCAGCCTGGCTAAGGTTCCATTCAGACTTCTGTATGTTTCATCTCATTCAGAATTATAGTGACTTTTACAGTTTTCCTTAGTCTCAGGCTGCATGCTTCCCGTAACTATTGCAGCTTTTGTTTTCCGTTTGATGCAAAGTTTGCTTCTGTTGTATGTGTAGGTTGATCTGCTTCTGCGGGGCTCAGTTACGAAGAGAATTCCATTGTTTGTTCTCTTGATCTGCTTTCTGGACTTGCTGAAGGGCTTGGCAGTGGGATAGACGTCTCTGGTACCTTTTTTTCTTGATGTCTTGTTCATACAAATTGACTACCTCATAAGCTCTCACCCAGTGATAACTTTTATAACTGCTCTGATCATTGTTGTTGGTATAACATCATGAGTGAATGGTTATTGTCTAATTTATGGTGGTATATTCATGATTGAGTTGATTTCCACAACCGGGTATATTTTACTTCATTTGCTCTTATGCAGGTTCACAAAGTAACCTGAGGGATTCTTACTTCTCAAAGTGTTGCATGGATGAAGCTCCTGATGCTCAGACAAAAGTGCTTTTGCCTTAATGGGTGAATCTCGCAAGAGTTAAGCTGCATATTTTCTTATGCTCTAGAATATTTTCCTTTAACAGAAAGAAACAGCTAGGGAAGTGACAACTGCGTAGTTATATGAGATTATTGTTATTAATTTCGACACCACTTTTGCTAGATAATATTTTGGTGAAATAATGCTCTTTGTACTACGGACAGGTATTCCCTTGGCCTATCTACATACACCCGCTGGCTTGAGTTCCTTGAAATTGACAAGCCAGCAACTGGTTGGTATTCCAAGTTTTTATTGTTACTATACCTATTCTCTTCTTCTATGCACTGATCATATTATGCTTTTGTACAGAGTGCCAAAACCTCATAGAGAAAACCTTTCTGTCGCAAATAACGCTGTTGCGGCCATGGAAGAACTAGCAGTCAAGGTAATACCAAAAATACTATTTCTCTATTATAAGCTTGTGTTCCTAGTTTAAGAGCAGACTTCATGACTGATATGGACTCAATGTTTCGGTTCGTTCACGAAAGTTCACCAATTGTCGCGCCAAAGTTGTTTTCTTCTCTAGGCCTGAATTCTTTCAACATGGAGAGGTGACTCTGTCAGCATAATCAATTGTTCTTTGTCCACAATCTAAAGTCTATCACTGCGGTATTTTGATGAGTATGCCTAATTTTATATTCTTTGTGAAGGCAGGTGTAAATAAGGCACTAGTCGAGAACAGTGCAATTACCCTTGGAAGATAGCATGTGATTCGTCCAGACCTCGTCGCACCACATATGGAGGCACTTTATGAAGCATGGTTGCATGGCATTGTCAATGTATAGTGAGAACCTCTTGTGTTGAATTTGGAGTCTTTTACACTTCCCCAACATCTGCTACATAGAAACAATTTCTTATCATACTCTCCTTTCAGGGTGCGTGATGACATTGAGAAGAAGATGCATTTAGAGGATTATGCGCAGTGCGTAACTTCTCTCTACTCTTTGGGTTGTGCTCAGAAACATGGAATATCAAGTTTGATAATTTAAAAGTTGTTTGCTCCATCAAATTTCAGGTTAAAGGTGAAATCCATCAGGCGAGGTGTCAGCTCACTTGTTTTCTTATGCAACAGCCATTGCGGAGGTTGGCATCGTAAGTGGAACAGAAACAAAACTGTGGCTCTCCTCAAGCTAAATTCAATATTCGTCACCGAACTTTGAGACAATTGAATTGATTCAACAAAATGAACAACATCTTCTTATTTGGTCACAGGAATATAAGAAGCGAGGACGTACAAGAATGAAGTTCCCAAGTACTGAACGGCTATAAACACGTAAGCTTATGCTGAATGTAAATTCAGTGGTTAACCATCCTAAGCGCTTGCTTGCATACATTAGGAGGCAATTCAGATGTCAAATGAATAATGTACTTTATATCATCTTATTGGGTTCAGATGGCTGGAAACTCCATGGGCCAGAATGTTATCTGCTTTGGATCCTCCGTAAAGGAAAGGCTTGCGACGATATCAAGTGTAAATTGATCACTACACCGGTTATTTCTCAAAAAGGCAGAGATCTGCTGTAGCTTTTCATTGCAAACAACAAAATAGATTCAGAGAGTTTGAGCAGAAGCGTTTGAGACAAACATTTTGGAAGATCAATGAAGGGCAAAAAGGTCACAAAGAAGACAATACAGTACAGAAGTTTGTGTGTTTTTTTGTTGGGCTCTTTCTGATTACCATGGTTGAAATTTTTTACTTCCTGTCATTATACATTTTTCTATTTCTACATCGATTGCTTCGTTCCAACTTTTATTTTGCGGGCAACGTTTGTTATGGTGGTTTGAGCAGTTTTGGTAAGATTTCCTAAACCGAAAGAGCCTAAGGCCAAAGTTTCAGATTTCATTGTGCTTCAACTTGGTGTGAACTATTGACTGTTGGAGTACCATAAGAACACAATGTGATTGAATTTTATGTATTGTTATATCTGTCCTCATTCTAGTTTGCATTTATGTTTTACATGTCTAGGCGCAATGCCACCTAAAACCACGTAATCGAGGACTAAGAGATTCAAGATTTTAAGTGGTTAAACGTTAACACTTTACAACATAAACAATATAAATAAAATATTTTTAGAGAAAAATATATAAAATACTCTTAAAACTAAATAAATATAGTTAAAAAGACAATTTTCCAAAAAACACACTTTTTATGTTTTTGGGCCAAGAATAGGCACATGGGCTGGCATTTTCCCACTATTAACATTTGTAGTCAAAGAATGACCATAACTACCCGCATTACGAAAGAAACCACCAAGCATCGAACATAAAGCCGAAACACATGTAAATCGGAAACCCTCCGTCATCAAGTCGAATGCGCTGCATCTCTTCGCGGTAGTCTCAATCTATTCTCTTAGGTGCAGACCGTCGCGCGAAGGCTCACACATCTCGCGCGTCACCCTCCATCGCCTGTCTGCCGTTCCAGTTTCGCCGTCCGGCCCCAAAGTCGCTGTCGATGCGAGGCCCCGCGCTTAATGATGGTATTGGTTGATCTTTTTTCTAAAGGTTACAGTCGGATTCCATACTTTCTTCCTAAGACTCACAGAGCATCAGAGCAATGATTATCAAACTCAATGTCTTCGAATATACGCCATGTTCAAGATTTGCAATCTCTAGAGATCAACTTATCTTCCTTGCTCGTAAAATCTCGCTGTTGAATGTTTTATCGTGTTTTCTTTTTGGTCGAATCTGTTAAAATGTAACTTGCGATTGTGCTGCATAGACTGCTTGTGGATCTGAATGCATATGAACAGTGTTCAATAGAATGTTCTGAAATAGTGGTCTATAGTTTGTCAGTTTGTGTGTGTGTGTGTGTGGTTTTCTCCATTACCCCGATACCAATGTCGGAGCTTGTTGTGGTGTTTCCAGTTATTTGAGATTGTGGCCTTGAGATTGAATGTGTATGTGTGCTTCATGGTGTGTTCTGTGTGTGCATGTGTTCATGTGTGTGTATCGTGTGTCCAAAGTAAAACAGTATTTTCAAGTTTGTTGTGATTTACCTGGTATTTCGAATTCTGGTGGATTACAAAGGTAAAAATGTAAAGATTATTGGTCAATTTCTGTGCTTCACATGACGTCCTCCTTACTGAATGAAGCGTTAAAGATCATTGTAAAAGAATATTCTGAGTTCAATGTAGCAGTTGTGTGTTGTGATGTGGTCATGACTGTGTTGTGTGTGTTCATGTGTGTCTCACTCACCTGTGAGTGTGAGCTAAAGTCACAATGATTATTTCAAACTCTTCTGTTGATTACATGAGTGTTAAAAGGTAAATGAATTGTTTACCTGTGCTGTCAAATGATATTTCAATTCTGTGATTACCTGTGTGTCTTACAAAGGTAAATGAATTGTTAATCGATCTGTCTACTTCATGACTGTTCATAGTGTGTGTGTGTCACCAAAAGTAAAAGATATTTTCAATTTCTTGATTACCTGCAGTTTCAATTTGCTTGCGATTTAACAAAGGAAAGGGTAAAAAAGGATATGTTGTCAATTTATGTGTTAATTTGACGTCCTCCTTACTGATGAATTGTTAAAGTCATTGTACCCTAAGATATGTTGCTTCTATGTTTAAGCAACATTTTCTATTGTATGCCGTATAGATAGAATAATATTATGTACAGACTGCACAGTATTATTTGAGTTTTTTGGATCACCTTAGTCGATGAAGAAGGGAATTGTTTTGTGCCAATGCTTTGATTGTGTTTGTGAAGGCAGATTCTTTTTTTGCCAGTATCCGTTGTTAATAAGGTCTTGATGAAACCTCCTGATACTAGGCTATGGAGATTTTGGCTCATACTTTGGGAAAGTGAGTCAAATTTAAAGAGGAGGGGTAGACTTATTTTACCTGTGTGTTCATCGTCGTGTGGTGTGGGTAGGTTATGTGTGTATGTGTGCTGTGTGTGTGTGCGTGTTGTGTATGTATGGTAATTGTGATTTAGGATGAAGTATTAGCGATTTAGGAGTCAATGTATATTAATGATCATTACTGTCTATGTTAAGACGTTTAGGAAACATTGTGTTAAAATTCAGCGAATGAATCTGGTTATTTTATGGAGAGCCTTCGGTACGAACAGATTTACTGATTTCTTCTTATTTTGTTGTAGGAGACAGGGGACATGGGAGATTCTTCTCTCAGTGTCACACTGCCGTAAGCTCCATTATACACCATAGGAGCCTTGAGCCTAAAGCAGGCGGCAATTGGTAAACCAATTTGCGAACTACGAAATATCATCGAAGGGAAGTACAAAACATCCTCAACTGATGTAGAGTTCTAGAGGATCAAAGACTCCATTCTTAGGACCAATTCTGAAGAGGCTTAGCACCAAGGGTTGACATGATCAGGGAGATGGCTCACTGTTTGCTAAGTAGGAGTTTGTCACATCGCAAAGAGGAATGAGATTTGGGTTTCACTTTTGGAGGCGACAACCTATGAGTTCTCCGATCAAGAGAGTTTCATATGGTCACAGGATTGAACTGTGCTGAATGGGAACCTTGAATGAAGGTGCTGATTTATGATCAACATGACTGGGCAAAAGACAGGAAGAATGGGCACACATTAGGAAGATCCTTATTGGATTCTGAGAGAGACTGCACGCAGACGCAGAAGAAAGAGAGGTTCTCTTTAGCTGATGCAGGTACTCATTGAGAGGTATACTGCTGTCAGAGACACAAGTACTACGACAAATTCCCTGCGAAGAGAACTCTAAAGAATCAGCCCAAGAATGCTCGTGTTGTACTGGTTTGAGTCATCACGTGGGGAGGGAAGCTTACAATCTGCCTGCTTGAAATCGATAAAGAAATGTTGCCTATCAAACCATGAAGGAAGGCAAAGTTTGAATATACACGGGTATCCATTGGCGTTACCTGTGGTACCTCGAGTCTTATACCGCTGTTACATAACAGCGTTTACTCGAGTTAAGTTCTCATAGGAGACAGAATGGATTTTAGTCGTGAAAAGATTACACACACATTAGCTACTCCCTACCAATTGCTTCAGCCCGTGGAGAGCATGGAATCATCATTATCAGTGTGAGTTTATTATTCTTATTGTTAGGAACGGCTTCTCATAGCTAAGTGTTTAGCGAAGAGATTCATCAAAATCGTTTTTTTTTTGTTGTTTTATGCATGCTGAAGGTGACTTGCCATCTTATACCTCTAATCCTGATCGATCAGAAGATGGAGTCTTGTGTGAAGATACAAATCAAGATGGATGCAGATCTGAGTTTGATGTCGAAGTTATTTGAACAAAGGTGTACAAGATGACAGCTGAAGACTGGAGAAAAGGATCACTGGGATGTTGTGTGATGGTGATTGAACAGGTTGCTATGATTCATATAATCAGTTCGGATGCCCAGGAGAGGGAGCCAGACCATCATTCTTCGGGTGAGTCACTTGTCTCGATGATGAACAATCGTATACAAGGATATGTTGAACACGGTTGTTCACGAAATGGTCAACACCCGTTTATAAAAAAAGGAAAGCTGGGAATATATGATAATATAAAAACAGTAAGATCAGGAAGGTAGCTGTTCTAAGTTACACTTAAGGATTTTGTATGATTCTTACAAATTAACAATTAACTCCGTTTGCATTTTCTGTTGTAGGGCAGCATAAACAAAGATGTATGGAAATCCTCTATTTAACAATTTCCCCAACTTCAAACACTTCAACCAATATTGGGATCCCTCCAGCTAGCAATCTCCAAAATAAACAGATACAATTTCAGTGCTCAGAATTAGAGACTCAGAATACTGACGTAAGGCGACACAAGAAGAAGATCTATCTGTTGAATTAAACTCAGAAAGCTCAATTCAAACAATGAGGTAAAGACACATATTCATAAAAATATATTTTTAAACATTTGAATAAACATGGGGGAAAGGAACGACTCTAACATTGAACTGTCCAAATAAATTTGAAAAAGATGAAACAAGGGATGAGACAAATGCCGGACTATACAAACCACAAGAAGTAACCAGAGGAAGCTCGATTCAACT
Organism: Crucihimalaya himalaica; assembly: GCA_004349715.1. Lineage (NCBI taxonomy): Eukaryota > Viridiplantae > Streptophyta > Magnoliopsida > Brassicales > Brassicaceae > Crucihimalaya > Crucihimalaya himalaica. Next base: position 75,247 of record SMJT01000144.1, read on the forward strand.
ACTGAGGTAAGATTTTGATATTTTTCCTCATATGTTAAATGTTGATTAAGTTTCTTCTTAAACATATACTAAAAATGTTTTTTATTTGCAGGCTGATACAGAAAATGTTACTCAGAGATGTGGAGATGATGATAGTATGAATCAAAATGAAGAAGATAAACATCATAATGTGGACGAAACCAACAGAAATCAAGAGGTTAGGTTTCTGTGTTTTATTGAAAACTAAATTTATAGGAAGCTAAAATAGATCCTTGTTTCAGAGAGATAATGCTGAGGATGGTGTGGATCAAAACAATGATGTAGAAGAAGACAATCAACATCATGAGGTGAGCTTTTACATTTTTTTGAGATTTTATGTGTGTATTTTAGCATCTTTTCAATAGCCATTAACTTGTGATTTTTATTCTTGCAGTTTGATAGAGATGATAACATTCATTTTCCATCTCCTACACGTACTGAAACACCATCAATCTCTCAGGAGATAACAGTGCCAAAGCTGATGGAAGAAGTTGAAGCTAAATACGAAAACAAATGGAGGAAAAGAGTAGTGCGAGCATTTCTTAAAACACGCATCCGTGTTTTACTGCATGACTTGGGCATAGAACATGATATTAAAATCGAAGACATATGCCACCTGCTGGGAGAGAAAGAAGGTGAACAGAAACCAAAAGAGAAGGTAAGTATAAACAATATCCTCTAAAATACTTTTAGATAAACAACACTGTTTGCTTTTTGACTTTTTGTTATGTTTTTATGTTGCATAAGGAAAAAAGTGAGAAGGATGTGAAGTCACAAACTAGTGAGCCAACGTTTGATCTTAAATGTTTTACTCCACCAGTGGCATGAATACAAGGTATTTTGTCAATGTCAAAAACACAATAGCTGCACTGCCTGTTCTTTAGGTGGACAATAAACTTGTTCATGTTATCCTTTACCTCAAACTCGTCTTGATTGACTTGGAAGACGTCAAGTTTCATTGCATCTGGAAACCTTAACACCAACTTATCCACTACTGTTGGCGTGACAAGCTTGTTGTGTTTAGCAGCCATTTCACGTGTTTCATGAAACCACGAAGTCAACGTTAACCGGATTGTTGATAACACCATATTTTACATGTTTTAAGACTTTGTTTTCATGTGTTTCAATCTAACTTTGTATAGTTTTGTAGATGTTTTCATGGATTTAGGGTCCAATTGAGTCTCATTGCATTTTAGATGTCCTAGGTTATCTTGTGTCTTCTTTTTGTTCTTTTTGTGTTTATTCAGGTGTTTAGGAGTGGATTGGATCAAAGGATATGCATAGAAATATAAGGAAAATGAAGGATGCAAATTTTGGACCAAAGTTAGGAAATGTCAAATGCAGAGTCAATCCAACATGCTTGAAAGATCGAGTCAGACGAATGCCTTCCCTTTGGATTTAGCTTATGGGATCTTCATGAAAGTCATAGGAAATTGAGTTAGCTTTCCCATGGAACGTGGTTTCAGAGCAATTTTGGAACGTGGTTTAAAACGGTTATAGGCTGATTTAGTTAGATTCAGAGCCGATCGGTTGAAACCGAAATTTCCGTAGACACCGAGCGAGGCGAAATGGCTGAGGAAGCACCTGGGACTCAGTGAGTCGGTGAGAACACGCTCGCAGATACGATAAAGCTTAAAATGACTCGTGAGCGGTTTGAACCGCTCCCTCAAAACCGGCTCCACCCGATGCGCTCTTTTCGCGCACTTGCGAACTCCTCCACTATTAAATAGGCCATTTTTGTATTGCTAAAATATGAGGAGTGGCATCATGACTTTTGCAATAATTCCAACTCTCTCTTTCTTCGAACTTTCTTTGTTCTTCTTGTTATTTTATGAGTTTAAAATCTTACAGATCTACTATATGTATGGAAGATTGTAAATATTTTATATAATTCTCAATATTAATGTCTTCATTATGCTATCATTGTGTTCGATGTTTAATTTTTGTCATTTTGAGGCATCGAATGTTGAGTAGTTACCTTTTGGACTTTTCTGGTATGGTCAGATTAGGTGATTGATGCTTGATTTGAGATGATGATGGTTTGACTTATTGTTTTATCTTCAGTATAGAATTGATCGTAATGCTAGAAATGAGCTATCGAAAGAGATTTTACTTAGATTTTGATCGTTTCTCTCACCCGGAGTAGTTGAGAAACGACTTGAACTTTCTATGCATGCGTTTCTAATCCTTAACCAATGGAATGGTTCTAAGGAGGATTCGATGATAAATATGAATTTGCGTTTAATGTTTATGAATTGATTGGTTGCATTCAAGAGTCAGCTTAACAAAATCGTTTGTAAAAGGGTTAGTACCACGGACGGGAGTGGACATAATCTATTTAAGTGATTCATGTCATAGGATTGAACATTAATTATTTGTTTGAATCAGTCGTATTATCAAATTATCATTCACCCTTGTCATAATGCCTTACCAATGATCATATTTAGCATTTGAATTAAACCGCTTAAGTTGTTAGTTTGCCTTGCATTGTTGGCTTCATTTCAGTTGCACTTGCGTTTTATGTTCTTGGCATTTCGTTATATTTTCTAATTCTTGTTCTTATTTACCGTTTAAAGCGTTGATATTTAGTTTTCTAACTTTTGTTTTATTTTACAATTCAACAATAAAAACCAAAAACATCAACCGTTTAGCTCGATGTATTTGCTTCCTAGTGTTTTATCTTTCTTCCTGTGGATTCGATACCTTAAGTCACATACGACATACCTTTAGGATTGAGGTATTAGAGCACAATAGGTTTAATTGTGCACAAGAGCCCGAAAACTCTTGCAATACAATTGTCTCAAGAAGGGAAACACCGCAACTCCCGTGTCCTGTCAACATGTGAATTAAACGACTCTGCAATGTTGTGTCATCAATTATTGTAACGGCTCGAAGGAGAGAACGAAGCCCACTTCCTGAAATCAGCTTTTCTAAATATGCAGCATTAGGATTTGCAATTTGTATATCTCTGAAACATGTAGCAACTCTGGACGTAGTATAAGCATTAGCTGCAGATTCAAAAAGTGGCAAACACGAATCACCTTTAAACTTGACTTTAATGTTGTTTCCAAGATAAATCTGCAGATTCCATGGTGTGAAGCGGATACAAGTCTAAAAGTGCTTTCGCACATGGATGGAGCACGGTCAAAAACAAACACACACATCTTGGGCATACGTTGATACACGCATGTACATCTAAAAAACCATTTCATGCTATGTCATTACACAGAATCAACATAGGCTAAAGACGATATACATAAACTCACTCCGTGCATGTAGCTACATACAAATGCGATTCGTGGAATTCCCTTTAGAAGGTACCATCAACCACAATCATATCCTATCAGCAAAACGAAAGGCATTCTACATATGCAATAAATAGCTACTCTCTGATTGACGGGCCAATGCATAAAAACTTATTTGAACTACTAATGAAGATCTAACTCAAGATAAAACACTTGGACCTAGATTTTTCATTGCCATGTAACAGACCACTTGCAGTTGCTGTAACTGTCCTCAAGAGTGCCTCTAACCAAAATCTGAGCTTCCTCTTGCTCTCCAACTTTTTTTGTAATTATATGGACACCATGAATCTAATGAACCTCTCAACAATCTGTTAGGGAAGCACCTTCTTCTCCACAGTCGAAAATATAAGTACTAACAGTTTTGCAGTTGCTGCCTAGATGGCATTCCTATTGTTATCACAATGTGTCATGCATGACTTTCCTCACCACAAAAATTAGATGACTATGACTGTTGCTTGTAGCACTCCACGCATTGCATCAAACAACCAATATCAATCTTGTTGTTCTGACCACAATGACCTAACCAAACTCCACTTAAGTGCCATTTACTCATAGCATCACCTTTTGCGGCAATTCTTGCCCTCATGTATAAAGCAATCACATCCTTGAGTGTGTTTGTGACAGCCTATAGATCCTCTGGGAGGTCTGGATCTGGATAGATGCAAGATATCCTTTATCCAGCAGTTGAGAATGTATCATTATGTTGTGTGCAGAAACTGACATGCCTACTTCCACTACTTGGTCCGATTATACTCGCTAAAAACAGACACACAAATGTGAAAGACAAATGTTACGGGAATGCCTTCCTGAACTCACAATATTATACCTTATCAACGCTTATCTATCATCTAAATATCACCATATCTATATCTATCACCTTCATTTTCACAATACTATCTGCTTTAGACCACAGCTATCTTCATTTACAATAGTCGCAGTATCTAATACTCTATCAACAATCACCCTTCAAAAAAACTCATAAAATATTATGTGTATAAAAACTAAATATTTTACCCATCAATCACTTTATGAACGGATGCAACAAAGGTATGAATACCACTCAATTGCTTGCAAAAATCGAGCCGTTTCTTTATTGTATTGGATTGAAGGTTGCTCTCTGTTTTCTCAAAAACAATATGGTTATTGGGAACCTAAAATAAAGGGCAAAGTGAGAGTCAATCAAAGAAATTACTAAAGCGGTAAAGAAAACATAATCACTAACCGTTACAAACAATCGAATCAGGTCTGAATCCTCTTGAATCTTCTTCATAAACATATTCAATTGACGATCATTCCGTATATAGACCGGTGGAGAAGTGTCTACCAAACTCTTCATTCGTTGAGGAAGTTCATAACTAAGTGTTATATCTTTCGCTAAACAAGCAAGTCCAAAATCTTCAACTAACATCTCAGCTAAACAATTCAATGTGATATCATCATCTACGTCGCAAAGCGATCCACCTCTATTTGAATCAATTTCAAAAATCCAATATCCTTTATCACCTTGTGTCCACTTCCCACAAACTGAGTATAACTCTACCATAGTAAGGAGATCTCAAGAGCAATCTGAAATGCAAAACTAGAGAGATAAAATCATATATTCAACTTGTGAAACACTTAATGCAAAACAGTAGAGGATCGTATATGTAACATGTGAATAGCTTTTCAATTACGAATCTGAACAGAATATCAAACCAAGCTAAGCATCAATTGAAAATTAAGCAGCATCTAATTCACCTATTTGATTGTAAGACACTAGTCAAACCTGATACATCATTCGTCAGAGCAGCAATGTCAGAGGAGCAATGGCGACGGAAGATGTCGATGGCAGTCGTCGTCTTAAATTGCTGATATCGACGGCAGTTGTCGACAACGTGAGGGTAAAACAAAGACGGAGACCACACCAAACCTCAATGGAGTAACAGAGAACGTCGGAAAAGGAAAAGGGAGTTGTCGAGCTGAAGGAGGCAAGGGAGCTAAAGGTCAAGGGAGCTAAAGGCAAGAGAGCTAAAGGAGGGCAAAAAAGTCATTATACAATTTAATGAATGTTAGATATGGAAAATTAGAGAGTGTGTGGTAGATTAGGAAAACAAAGTGAATGTGATGGTAGATTAGGGTATTTCTCTATATTAAATTATAAATGAAAATTATATAAATAATTAATATTAAATAACATAAGAACATTTGTAACCATGTATATGGAGTTAAAGCCTATACGTTTAAATCTATATAGTCAAAAATTGAAAACAAGAACACTGTAACGAGACCTATGCTATTTGAAGTAGTTGAAACAGTCGTTTAGGCATCGCCTGAACGCGTTGCCTAGTCGCTCTTACGTTTTATGTATTATATCTGCCTTTATTCTTCAGTTGTCTTACGTTTTACACGTCTGGGCGGTTACGGAAGTACCCAGCACTTATGGGACTCTATTGTCTCTTAAATATAATATTTTACCATAAATAGTTATTTATTTAAATGTTAAATCACTAAAAAAACTAATTATATAAAGATACATGTTAATGAATCTTTCATCCATAGAAGAGTTTCTCAAATGAAAGACTTAGGATAATTTCTATCGATGGAGATATTTTAACCGTCTCTTACAAATAAAATAACAATATTTTGTAATATAAAATTTTATTTTTGTTTTAAATTTGAGCTTCTTGCTAAACTAAACCCTGATTTGAAGTCAATTCCAAAACTAGACTCCTCTTCCCCTTTATTTCAAAATGCCTTAAATACCCTTCCCAACTTCTTTTTTTACAAAAATACCTAGCGCAGACTTCTCCTGTGAAGTCTGGTGGCTGGGCTTGAAAAACAATAACCCAAAGATTGTCACGTAATAATGAAAATGCCATCGTCTTCAATAATTCCCAACCACCATTACCAAACAAAATTGAGCTCTAAATGCTTCAAACAACCGAATTAAGTGATGTTAATGCTCTAAAACTGAGTTAAAAGCTCCATTTTTGTCGATTTTCTCTCTCATTTCAACCATTAAACTCTATAATATCGTTTTCAATATTTACCATCCATATATCTTGCGATTTACTAAGATTCCGACATAATAACGCTTGGGTTGCTTGGGTATTGGTGGCGTGATCAGTTTTTGGCCGTTTAAGAAGCAAAAAACAAACTCAAACCGAATCTTTGTAATTTTTCCTTTATTTTCTCCGATTTTCCAAAAGATAGACTTCATGGGTGAAGTCTCAATAGTCAACTGGGGGTTAGTTTTGCAATTGACTTTTTGGGTCTCAGACTTCACGATGGAATCACGATGAAGTCTGAAGTTCTCCTTTGAAAACAAAAAAAACGGTGTTGAGACTTCATTGTCGATGTCTGCTTACAAGGGGTCTAGTTTGCAATTGACCGTAAGTTTGACTTTGTACAAAGACTTCTCCTGTGAAGTCTTCGAAAGAAGAGGTTAGTTTTGCAATTGACCGAAACGAAGACTTTTTATCGAGACTTCATCTGAGAAGTCTTCGTGAAAAATGGGTTAGTTTTGCATTTGACTGAAATTCCGAAACATTGGCTATTGGTAGACTTCTCGAATGAAGTCTACAACCATCGGTAACTCTGGAATTTAAAAAATAAAAAAGTATGGTCAATTGCAAAAGTCGCCTAAATGCGTTGCCTAGTCGCTCTTACGTTTTATGTATTATATATGCCTTCATTCTTCAGTTGCTCTTACGTTTTACACGTCTGGGCAGTTACGACAGTACCCAGCACTTACGAGACTCTATTGTCTCTTAAATATAATATTTTACCATAAATAGTTATTTATTTAAATGTTAAATCACTAAAAATACTAATTATATAAAAATACATGTTAATGAATCTTTCATCCGTAGAAGAGTTTTTCAAATGAAAAACTTAAGATAATTTCTATCGATGGAAATTTTTTTACTGTCTCTCACAAATAAAATAACAATATTTTGTAATATAAATTTTTATTTTCGATTTAAATTTTAAGTGATAAAAATAAGTAAACGACTGATACCATTACTCATGACAAGAAACGTTTCTCAAGAGTTCTTAATCGAGAAACGATTATGTCCTCTCTCTCTTTTTATTTTAACAGAGAATCTCTCACCCCATAGAGATGCTCTAAAACCATCCCCATCAATGGTCTCTTAACATGGGTCTCTAAAAAATATATTATTATATTACTTAGGTCTCTTGAATAATTGAGAGACCTAAGTAATATAATAATTATTTTTAAATTTTTAATGGTGAGAGACTCTCTAAGAATCTCTAAATGCAGATGCTGTAAATCATTAAGAGATTTTAAGCGGCTTAAACGTTTAAACTTTACAACATATAACATTACAAATAAGATATTTTTGAAAAAAATTATATAAAATATATATTTGAAAAATAAATATATTAAATATAAATAAAAATTATACAAAATAATTGATATCAAATAGCATACGAACATTTATAACCATTTCTATGGAGTAAAAACTTATGAATTTAAATCTATTTAGTTAAAAATTGAAAATAAGAACACTGAAATGAGACCTTTGCAATTTTAGGCGGTGTTCTAAGCGTCGCCTGAACGTGTAACCCGTAGTCGGAGACTAGGCGAATGGCTAGACCGCTATTTAGAACACATGCTCAATAATCAATAGTTAAGTAAGATTCTTAGAGCATGCTCAATGCAAGGTTCTAGAGGGGTTCTTACCTATTAAATGAATTAAAAATTAAAGAAAAATCTAAATAGTTTAAGAACCGATCATTATCTAAGAGTTCTTTGAATCGGTTCTAAAGAGAGGTTCTAGGACAGGTGTCTCTCTCTTGTTTCTCTACGCTTCATTTTCTCCTTCCATTTTCTCCCAAACTCTCTCCGCTTCGTCCTCTCTTCCAGATAGCCGCCATGCCTCCTCCTTACGGTCCTAATTCTCAGGGTGCTCGTCGAGGCGGTGGAGCTCGTCGTGGTGGACGNAAATCCAATATCCTTTATCACCTTGTGTCCACTTCCCACAAACTGAGTATAACTCTACCATAGTAAGGAGATCTCAAGAGCAATCTGAAATGCAAAACTAGAGAGATAAAATCATATATTCAACTTGTGAAACACTTAATGCAAAACAGTAGAGGATCGTATATGTAACATGTGAATAGCTTTTCAATTACGAATCTGAACAGAATATCAAACCAAGCTAAGCATCAATTGAAAATTAAGCAGCATCTAATTCACCTATTTGATTGTAAGACACTAGTCAAACCTGATACATCATTCGTCAGAGCAGCAATGTCAGAGGAGCAATGGCGACGGAAGATGTCGATGGCAGTCGTCGTCTTAAATTGCTGATATCGACGGCAGTTGTCGACAACGTGAGGGTAAAACAAAGACGGAGACCACACCAAACCTCAATGGAGTAACAGAGAACGTCGGAAAAGGAAAAGGGAGTTGTCGAGCTGAAGGAGGCAAGGGAGCTAAAGGTCAAGGGAGCTAAAGGCAAGAGAGCTAAAGGAGGGCAAAAAAGTCATTATACAATTTAATGAATGTTAGATATGGAAAATTAGAGAGTGTGTGGTAGATTAGGAAAACAAAGTGAATGTGATGGTAGATTAGGGTATTTCTCTATATTAAATTATAAATGAAAATTATATAAATAATTAATATTAAATAACATAAGAACATTTGTAACCATGTATATGGAGTTAAAGCCTATACGTTTAAATCTATATAGTCAAAAATTGAAAACAAGAACACTGTAACGAGACCTATGCTATTTGAAGTAGTTGAAACAGTCGTTTAGGCATCGCCTGAACGCGTTGCCTAGTCGCTCTTACGTTTTATGTATTATATCTGCCTTTATTCTTCAGTTGTCTTACGTTTTACACGTCTGGGCGGTTACGGAAGTACCCAGCACTTATGGGACTCTATTGTCTCTTAAATATAATATTTTACCATAAATAGTTATTTATTTAAATGTTAAATCACTAAAAAAACTAATTATATAAAGATACATGTTAATGAATCTTTCATCCATAGAAGAGTTTCTCAAATGAAAGACTTAGGATAATTTCTATCGATGGAGATATTTTAACCGTCTCTTACAAATAAAATAACAATATTTTGTAATATAAAATTTTATTTTTGTTTTAAATTTGAGCTTCTTGCTAAACTAAACCCTGATTTGAAGTCAATTCCAAAACTAGACTCCTCTTCCCCTTTATTTCAAAATGCCTTAAATACCCTTCCCAACTTCTTTTTTTACAAAAATACCTAGCGCAGACTTCTCCTGTGAAGTCTGGTGGCTGGGCTTGAAAAACAATAACCCAAAGATTGTCACGTAATAATGAAAATGCCATCGTCTTCAATAATTCCCAACCACCATTACCAAACAAAATTGAGCTCTAAATGCTTCAAACAACCGAATTAAGTGATGTTAATGCTCTAAAACTGAGTTAAAAGCTCCATTTTTGTCGATTTTCTCTCTCATTTCAACCATTAAACTCTATAATATCGTTTTCAATATTTACCATCCATATATCTTGCGATTTACTAAGATTCCGACATAATAACGCTTGGGTTGCTTGGGTATTGGTGGCGTGATCAGTTTTTGGCCGTTTAAGAAGCAAAAAACAAACTCAAACCGAATCTTTGTAATTTTTCCTTTATTTTCTCCGATTTTCCAAAAGATAGACTTCATGGGTGAAGTCTCAATAGTCAATTGGGGGTTAGTTTTGCAATTGACTTTTTGGGTCTCAGACTTCACGATGGAATCACGATGAAGTCTGAAGTTCTCCTTTGAAAACAAAAAAAACGGTGTTGAGACTTCATTGTCGATGTCTGCTTACAAGGGGTCTAGTTTGCAATTGACCGTAAGTTTGACTTTGTACAAAGACTTCTCCTGTGAAGTCTTCGAAAGAAGAGGTTAGTTTTGCAATTGACCGAAACGAAGACTTTTTATCGAGACTTCATCTGAGAAGTCTACGTGAAAAATGGGTTAGTTTTGCATTTGACTGAAATTCCGAAACATTGGCTATTGGTAGACTTCTCGAATGAAGTCTACAACCATCGGTAACTCTGGAATTTAAAAAATAAAAAAGTATGGTCAATTGCAAAAGTCGCCTAAATGCGTTGCCTAGTCGCTCTTACGTTTTATGTATTATATATGCCTTCATTCTTCAGTTGCTCTTACGTTTTACACGTCTGGGCAGTTACGACAGTACCCAGCACTTACGAGACTCTATTGTCTCTTAAATATAATATTTTACCATAAATAGTTATTTATTTAAATGTTAAATCACTAAAAATACTAATTATATAAAAATACATGTTAATGAATCTTTCATCCGTAGAAGAGTTTTTCAAATGAAAAACTTAAGATAATTTCTATCGATGGAAATTTTTTTACTGTCTCTCACAAATAAAATAACAATATTTTGTAATATAAATTTTTATTTTCGATTTAAATTTTAAGTGATAAAAATAAGTAAACGACTGATACCATTACTCATGACAAGAAACGTTTCTCAAGAGTTCTTAATCGAGAAACGATTATGTCCTCTCTCTCTTTTTATTTTAACAGAGAATCTCTCACCCCATAGAGATGCTCTAAAACCATCCCCATCAATGGTCTCTTAACATGGGTCTCTAAAAAATATATTATTATATTACTTAGGTCTCTTGAATAATTGAGAGACCTAAGTAATATAATAATTATTTTTAAATTTTTAATGGTGAGAGACTCTCTAAGAATCTCTAAATGCAGATGCTGTAAATCATTAAGAGATTTTAAGCGGCTTAAACGTTTAAACTTTACAACATATAACATTACAAATAAGATATTTTTGAAAAAAATTATATAAAATATATATTTGAAAAATAAATATATTAAATATAAATAAAAATTATACAAAATAATTGATATCAAATAGCATACGAACATTTATAACCATTTCTATGGAGTAAAAACTTATGAATTTAAATCTATTTAGTTAAAAATTGAAAATAAGAACACTGAAATGAGACCTTTGCAATTTTAGGCGGTGTTCTAAGCGTCGCCTGAACGTGTAACCCGTAGTCGGAGACTAGGCGAATGGCTAGACCGCTATTTAGAACACATGCTCAATAATCAATAGTTAAGTAAGATTCTTAGAGCATGCTCAATGCAAGGTTCTAGAGGGGTTCTTACCTATTAAATGAATTAAAAATTAAAGAAAAATCTAAATAGTTTAAGAACCGATCATTATCTAAGAGTTCTTTGAATCGGTTCTAAAGAGAGGTTCTAGGACAGGTGTCTCTCTCTTGTTTCTCTACGCTTCATTTTCTCCTTCCATTTTCTCCCAAACTCTCTCCGCTTCGTCCTCTCTTCCAGATAGCCGCCATGCCTCCTCCTTACGGTCCTAATTCTCAGGGTGCTCGTCGAGGCGGTGGAGCTCGTCGTGGTGGACGTGGCGGCGGCGGCGGCGGTGGTCGTGGCGGTGCTGGTGGTGGCCGACGGGAAGGATTGAAGTCAGAATAAATGAGAGATCTTCATCTCGTCTGTTCTCTCTTTGAAGCTTAGGTTGCTTCAGTTTAGTCACTCAACAAGATTCACATGATTTTAGAAAGCAAACTATAAGATCGAGCGAGAGCAGAAGACGAGGAAGGATTGATAAGAGCAAGAAAGGATGGGAGGGTATGTGCTGGCTTCGGCTAGATCGGGGCAGGCGATAATGGTGGCTCTTGTTCTAATGGTTGGATCATTTTACGCCGGCTCTATCTTCAGAAACAATTCACCTATTTACATTTCCCAACCTTCTTCTACTTCCAATTCTTCTTCTTCACCACCATCGCAATCTGGTTCGCTCTCTCTCTCCCTATGTATTTTTTTTTTCCAAAGTCTATCATTTTCTTTGTTCATCGTTAAATTTCCTTGCTTGACTTGCTTTTTAGTATCCGGAGCTAGATTTGATTGAAACCCATTGAGCTTCTCTTCTAGATCGAACGTTTTCGAAGGACATAACTCTCAGTTTAGCTTGCCAGCAACAAGTTGAGGTATGGATACATTGTTCCACTTTTTACTCACTTCTCCATTTTTATTTGAGAATCCGGAGTTTAACAGATTTAGTTGATTTCCAGAGTTCCTTATGCAATCGTGTGAAGCTTTAAGCATTGGTACTTAGGTTTATTATATAGGGTTTATTCGTGTTAGTGAAATATATCTACAGCATAAACTTAGGTTTAGATTCTCTCGAGACAAATTAGAGTTGAATTGTGGCTGCTAATCTTTAATTAGGAGTATTGGTTGGATGACCTTAAAGAAGGCTAATTGGAATCAATTCATTTTCAGATGGATGTTTTTGATGAGAATGAATGGTGGAACAAGATTGAGCAATGGAAAACAGGAGAAGAACAAGAGATGCTAATTAAGCGTAATTTTAGTCGGGGAGATCAGCAAACACTATCTGATATGGCTTTTCAGATGGATCTTTACTTGTAAGTATATCTTCTTGACGATAAGTCCATCTTGTTTCTGTCAATCTTACACTTTCCTGATCAATTATGTTGTGGCAACACTTAACAGATGGTTGAGTTATATTTAACATAATTTGACTATTATAAGTAATTGCATTGGTTTGTAGAAGTAATTGCTAAGTTTTCGTGGTGAGAGTATGTCATGAATTTGTTTTTCCTTTTCGGAAAGGAAGCCATGCATACAATAAAGGGAAGGCTCTTGTAGTTAGCTGCTGTTTGGTTGCTAGCTCCATGTCGTTCCTATGGAAACACATTCCGGTTTGACTTGCAAAATACACTACAAAAGCTACCAAATAATATTTTTGAAATGAGATATCCTCTTAGAGAGTTCTGTTTAAATTGGTGCATGAATTTACTCGTTTGGCACTTTGATAACCCTGTTTTGATTTGTACTCATCACTAATTTGCAATTTTAGGTTAACAGAATCAGGGAAGCTATATTTCAGGTTAACTAATTTGGAGAGACAACATCTACAAGACTTCTGTCGCAACAAGAAGGTTTTTAATTTTTCTTCTCTCTCTCTTTCTCTCCTTAGTATTTCTTTGTGATCAATGCATGGTGGTTTTAGATTAGGTTAAAGCTCTTTGTGATCAATGCTCAACATCTTCTGCTACAATAAAGAAGTGGTCTGCTACTCTGCAAAACCACAATCTTTGTTCCTTTCTCTGGGAATGTTATCTTTGTTCCTTTCTTCCATCCTGGTGTTATGTCTATCTTCAAAATCTCTTCCACTGGTTTTTACTTTCTGCAATCAAAGATTCACACAATCAAGAAACCAAACTAATCTCTGGCTAGCTTCATTCCCTTTCTTTCCAACTTTCTCCATGGCTCTTGTAATCAGTTCCCCTATCTCACGCTCCCCATTAGCAGATATAGTAGCAACCTATCAAAGGAATATATGCAATAGCAGTAAAATTAGATCAACGTTTGGTATAGCATTCGAAAAGCCTAACATAATGAATAAGTTTCTAAATTCACCTGTGTAATCTCTTCCGGGGTGCTAATCATAACAGCTCTGCTTTTCAAGTCAGTGACACCATCCTTTGTGATCTTTGGTCCACCATAACTGTTCTTAATAATCACATTTCGTCCCTAACACCACAAAACTAAATAAGGATATTGAATTTGAACTACCGTTTCCAGAACAATCCACTTTACATTGATCTAAGCGTTCTGAGAACAAAATATATATACCTTTGGCCCCATTTTGACTTTCACAGCTTCTGCAACCTCTGATACACCCTGCAACATAGCTGCCCGAGCTCCAACCCCGAAACTGATATCCTTGGCCGCATAGTTTCTAGTTAGACAATTATTAGTTAGCTTTTTATTAGACAAAGACTTTAAGCTCTTTGTGATCATTACTTTGTGGTTTAGATTAGGTTAAGAGTTAGCTCTTAGTGATCAATGCAATGGTGGTTCACTATATGTATTGAAGCTTTTATTAGTTAGCTTTTAATTAGGAAAAGACTTTAAGGTCTTTGTGATCATTGCTTTGAGATCAATGCTTGTCATGTCACACTTAAACCTAACCCTTCTTAACCACATAAACACAACCACAACTTCTATTTATTTAAGTGTTCATAACTTCTATACACAACCAAAACTAGATAATGGATTCCACGAATCCATATAGCAACTGTCAAGGCTTTATAAACCTCTTAAATAGTCAGCAAGACAACCAATATGAGAGTTTCTCGTCTGAAGTGCCTTTGTTTAGTAGCCAACACACTCATGATCCAAGTGTAGGTGTTGAGGAGCGTAAAGAAAGACGGAAATGGACCCCCAAAGAAGATGTGGTGCTCATCAGTGCGTGGTTGAACACCAGCAAGGATCCAGTCACCGGGAATGAGCAAAAAGCAGTGGCATTTTGGAAACGCATTCAAGCGTAATTTAACGCAAGTCCATAGCTGGCTGGTATGCAAAAAAAGAGAGGCCTCTCACTGTAAACAAAGGTGGGGGAAGTTGAATGACCAAGTATGCAAGTTCGTGGGATGCTATGAGGCTGCAATGAAACAGAAATCAAGTGGGCAGAACGAGGATGACATTATCAAAGCGGCTCATGAATTCTTCTTCAATGATTACCAGATTAAGTTCACCCTAGAGCATGCATGGAGGGAGCTTCAGCATGACCAGAAATGGTGTTCTGCTTCTTCTGCTTTAGATGGTGGAAGGTCGAAAAAAAGGAAGGTTGAGGAGTGTTCTGCACAGTCTTCAAGCTCCCAACCGGTAAGAGATGGAGAGGATGTAGGAATGGCTCGTCCTCCGGGTGTTAAGGCCTCAAAGGCACTCGGTAGAAGGGCTGCGAAGGAAGGAAATGCACTGCAAGAGTTCCAGAGCATGTGGGAGATAAAACAGAAGGATTTGGAAATGAAAGAGAGGCTTTCTAAGAACAAATTGCTTGACAGTCTCCTTGCAAAAACAGAGCCACTTTCTGATATAGAAATAGCTCTGAAGAACAAGCTAATTAATGACATGTTGTCATAAACTTAAACTCCCTTTAGCATTATGTGTTTTTTGTATTAACTATTATGTCTTTTGATGTGTTTTATTGTATGAACTTTGATGTGTTTTGTTGTATGAATTTGATGTGTTTTTGAATGAATTATGTTTGATGTGTTTTTGAATGAATGATGTCCCTGGATCAAAACTGAACCTGTTGATATAGTGATTGAGTTGTTTATGTTTCTAATCTTATTTCAGCTGTCCATGCTACAGATTCGGGAAAAACATGACAAGGACTGGTTTTGGTTCTTGCTTTCTTCAGGTATAATACTCGTTTGAGTATCAGGACGTGATTCATGTGATATTTTGCAGGTTTCTGTTGGAAACAGGTGGGTACTCTTGGTAACAATTACAGTGCTACTATCTAGAGAATGTCATTATTTTAGATCCACCTCATCATTCTTTTGTGTTGTAGGTTGGTGATGGGCTGGTTAAAATTTAGAGAAGCTGGAAGGAAGTTTGATTGTTTAAACAGCTTGAATACTGTAAGATTGGAACTTGAGATTCACTTTTTATGTTGGCATCAGGAATTCTAACTCTGTAAATGACTTCATTTCAGGCATTTCCCGTTCCTGTTCTTGTAGAGGAAGTCGAAGGTATCATCATAATATTTGGATGTCATCTTCTGCTTGCAGATATTGTTAGCCTTGCAGAGTACATACTGTTAGTCAACATTGTGGTGATTCCTTACTATATTTCTAACATGCCAAACTAAAGAAGCCATATCCATTTTGAAGCCACTGAATTGTTGGATGGAATATCCTATTTCTAAACTAAACTGGACGGTTTTGTTTGTGATTCACACAGATCAACGAGCATTGGGAATGTCTATGTGGGTGGAGAGATCGTCACTTGAACAAGTATACATCGGTTAGTATACATCGTACCTGATCACACCTAATCACAGTTCTTGATTTAGAACCTTGGTTTTTGCTTTCAGACAAGTTAATCTGGTGATTGATTGGTTAAGTTTGATGCAATGAACCAGTGTTTATGTTTTGTTTATGCAGAGACATAAGATCTAGCAATGTGTATAGCTTTGGAGTTGTACTTCTATAACTTTTGACAGGGAGGAAACCTGTAGATCATACAATGCCACATGGGTATGTTTAATATATGTGCCCTGTCCAAATCTGTATCCTGCTCTGTTTCTATCCCCTGTCTTACGAGTTGAAGTTTGCTGTCTATTATTCAGGCTACACCGAGACTCAGTGAAGATAAAGTGAGGAAACCTGTAGATCATACAATGCCACCTGAATATATGAAGATTGAAACAGAGCAGCAGTGGTAGCTTTGAGAACAGCTTCAAGGTTTTAAACAAATTCAATTTTCGAATATGTATATGTCGTAAATGACTTAATGAGGTTTAGTGTGAGACCAAATGCTTAACTGTGTTCCCTTCTCCAAAAGTGGAATCGTTGGCCAACATGTTCTGCTTTCCAGTTTACAAGAATTGTCCTCCTATCTCATATTACAATAAAACAAAATTATTAAAAAATATTTTTAAGAACCCTTATGGAGTTCTACCATTGGAGGAGAGAAAACAAAGATTTCTAACAAGAGTTCTTAACATAAATTTTATAGTTAAATATTAACTAAGAACTCCATGAGGAGTTCTTGCATTGAGGATGCTCTAAGAGTCTGTAGGTGAAAAGAAATCTATTTTCTGCAGATGTCGACATTGATGACGAAGCAGACACAAGTTCCGCAACACAGAATAAAACCAATTCATTAGCCATTAGAAGGGAAAGTGGTATGGTTCTGAAAATGTAAAGCACAACACTCTATGTCGTCAAGTGGTATGGTTCTGCAAATGTAAAGCACAACACTCTATGTCGTCAAGTGGTATGGTTCTGCAAATGTAAAGCACAACACTCTATGTCGTCAAGTTACGATGGTTGCTATGTTATAATTTGTTTCCCTTTCTATTTAGTAATATAATCAAGTTTTAGTTCCATTGATGATGGAAATCATAAGTTTTCCAAACCCTTATACACATAAAGACACTCCGATTAAACAACACAATTAAATGAACTTATAACTAACCGACTAATTCACATAGGTTCATGGTCGACCAACTTTACTTTTAATAATACGTTTTATGAAAAGCTTCTACAATCCATGCTTAAGTTAATAATGTAAAATCAGATGAAACAACAAATTGTCGACCAATTTTTTTGTTCTCGGTTGAAAGAGAGCACACGGGTTTTGCATTTTAGAAAGGGAAAAGATGTCTACATGAGAATAGGCCAAACCTTAACAGTATGGACGACATGGATACTCTACATACGTGGAGGTTCTTTATGTGGTTGCTTTGTTTAAATAGGTTTACGTATTCACCATCTCTAATAGAGGTAAGTAGTTTAACGTGTTCACCATATGTTAGTAAAGTACCAAAATGCAGAGTAGTTTAAATTTTAGAATTTGTGGTCAAACTGTTTTTGTAGAGTACCAAAGTGTTTGTAAAGATCGCAAACCTTTATTAGCTCCATGTGTTTTGGCATGCACTCCTTATAAACTACTCAGTTCATTCGTACTATATTATATGCTTCATTTTGCCAATTAACAATTTTCCATGCTTTGTTTTGACTATGCTCGGTTACTTCTCGTATTTTCTCTCTGTAAACAAAAAGCAAAACCCCAAATCATAGTTGAACAAAATGAAAGGTTTTCGAATAACCATTCTTACCACCAGTGGGAGTACAACGCTGCAGAGAAGCATGTTGAGAAAAATATTTAGAGGCCTCCATGGAATCTTGCCTACTTGAATCCGGTGTAATTTGTCTCCCTATATCTTCAAATTTTCTTGAATCATTTGTAGTTCGACCATCATATCAGATTTGGAGACAAACCTTTATCGATAATTCGATTGAATTAGGGGACGATGATGTCCATAAAGGAGAGGTGGAGATATGCGATGTGTATCTATTCTAATAAAGTAAGGTTCCTTTCCTCACAGTTTGACACGTGTTCACTTAATTTTGTTGGGTTTAGATGGGCCGTCGCCAAATTTAAAACCAAAAAGTCAAACAAATTACTTCTCTAATACATTTTTCACATATATACACCCTTAATTTCGTTGCGTTTAATATAGTCCTTAATTTTCTTAATTTTGTTGCATTTAATTACAACATCATTATTTCTAAATTTTAATTACAAATTCGTAGCATTTACTTTCGTAGCATTCCGTTTCTCATGATATTGCCTTAATTTCGTAGCATTTAATTGCCTAAGCCATTATGAATATTCCGTAATATATGACTCTAAATTTATAGCATTTATTACTTTAATTACAAAATCATATACGAATCAAAATATTATGTAATATATGCCTCTAAATTTTACAAACGATAGAAAAAAACGTTGTGGTAGCCAGAGCCGTTGAGGTGGCTGCCGTTGTTGCTGCTGGACTATCCATCATATTTTAGCTTTGTTTGTAAAATAGAATTTAATACATATTTTTTTGCTTCAATTTACTTTCTTCTTATTTTTTTTCCTTCTTCAAGTTCTTGCTCTTTGTCCAATACCCAGGTAAGATTCTTCTCTAACTTTAATTTTTTGTTTGTATATATTTGTGTTCACACTTAAACTGGTGTAATACTAAACGACATTTCATATATGGCGTTCAATATTTGGTGCGTCAACAACGGCAGTTTTTCGTCTTTTTTTTCATCATTGTCGTGTTCTCTCTCTCAAATTCCTAGGTAAACTTCTTCGATTAATTAGTTTTTTTTGTATATATTTGTGTTCACACTTAAAATCATGTAGAATTACTATCTTCATCGTCGCGTCCTCATTCTAGGTTTGATTCACATTTACATATTATTAGCTATCCGATCATTAGTTAATTGCATATTTTCACGTTTTTTTTCCTTCATTTGATTGTTTTCTTTTATGCAGCGCATTTCATAAAGAAAAAAAATTTAACCCCGTTTTTAAGATAAACAATAACATCATATATAATTTTGTAAATATTTGGTTAATCATATATACTTTACAGTTGTGTTTAGTTTGGTATGCCGGAAATTACTTACCATTTTAATTTACTTATGGAATAGGTTAAAAACCAATCATCAACTTTTTCTAATGGCCCCAAGAAACCGGAAGCATGTAAGTTTTATTCCAAATTTAACAATAATTTGTTTTTTATAATTTAACAATAATTTAACAATAATTTGTTGAAGACAAATTTTTAATTTTTATTATCCAGAAGACCACAAAAATATGAACCCTTTTCAAACATTTTCAAATGGGTCATAAATCAATTGTCGAAATGATTTCTGAAAGTTTTGAAAATATGTTTTTCAAACTTTTATTTGTTATATTTTGTAATTTTTTAAAAACTAATGGTATTTTTGAAATAATATAAATTATATATATATATATATAATAATATAAATTATATATATATATATATATAATAATATAAATTATATATATATATATATATTTGTCTACGTATTTTATTGTTTTTGAACATAATTGATTAGTGATGTTTTCAAAATCTTACTATGTGAAACTTTTCAAGTGTAAATTAGTTTTAAAATATATAATAAATTGTAGTAACTTTGTTAAATATTGATAAATATAATTATTAGAAGACGATCTCAGGTACAAAAAATATTGAACTATATTATTTTAAAATAAGTGAATAATAATGTGACTGACATTATTACTTTAATGTTGGAAGAAAATAAAAACATGATATAATTTGTTAAATTAATATAATATTGTTTTACCAATCTATTTTTCGGATTTAAAGGTGAGTTTTACTTTATTACACTAGTTGTTCTATATGTTCTAACGTTGGGGACTTCAGTCTAGATATTTGTATCTACATTCTTTTTTTGAGACGGTTTAAGTTATTAGTGATATTTTTTCAATTAACTTAGTTCTAATTTTTTTCATAATTAAAGATTGTAATTTTTTTAGTATTCTTACATTAATTTTGAAGAAAAAATGAGAATTTAAACAAATGAGACTATCTATAAACATAATTTTCAAAAAAAAAAAAAAAATTATTTATAAACATATGGAAAAAGATCCTTAAGGCTCTCATACACATATACATTCAAACAAGGTTACTGAGATTTCATGCTTTAAGGTTTAATTTTGTTATTCACCTTTAATTGATTGTTTTTGGGGACAATTAGAAATAAATGAGTTCTAAAAAAAGTTTTGTCCATATACATCTTAATTTATAGATTGTCACTTTGGACAAATGTACCCCTATATCAATATTTTGACAATTTTAAGAGGAAAAAACAAAAAAAAACATGTTGATAGACATGTTTAAAGAAGATTTAGTGAAAACATTTTTTTTATTTGAACGCATATAAATAGGTTTTTAGATCTTCCGAAAAGTGTAGAATTCGTTTTCTAAATTTTTTGTCTGTTCTAAAACCTTTAGAATACGTATTCTAAGCATTGTACATGTTCTAAAAATTTTAGAACATAAATTTGTTCTAAAATTTTAGAATACATGTTCTACAAAATTTGGAACTCGTATTCTGCAAATTCTCTATGTTCTACGAAATTTAGAATACGTATTCTAAAGTTTAGAATACGTATTCTACGATTTACTCAATATTCTGAAAAATTAGATTTCCTTAAAACTAGTAACCGAATCTACAAATAAGGAAAGTCAATCTATTTTATGTAAATCGAATATATTTTTTAACATTTTTGAATCTACTAGACCCTTTTTAAATAAATACATTATATATTACAAAAATATATATATATAAACAAAATATTTTGTTTATGAAATATTCTTCAAAATATATATTATGTATGTAAAAAATAAAAATAAAGCAAATATATGTAGGTCATATTTTCAAGTCAATGTAAAAAAAATAGTTTTAAATGTTTCCAACGTTACAAAATTAATAAACCGGCCTTTAAACACTATTTAAACTATTATAAGTTATAACTTTATTTTGTAACATATAAAACATAAATTTAAAGATATATTTTTCTGTAATATATACTGTATCTATTTTAAAATAGGTGTATTAGGTTTATATAAATGTTTTGTCCAAAATTGTACTCTATATAACTTTTTTTTTTAGATTTTTGTTCATTAATATTTAAAAAGACATCGACAAGGAAGAAGAGAAAACTAGGTTTTCAGAATTTTTATTTTTATTTTGATAGGTTGTATAATATATATATATATATATATATATATATTTTAATGAAAGACTCTATATGAATAAGAGGTTTAGAATATGAAATATAATTAAAATTTATAATTTTTGTTATTTCATTTTTATTTATATTTAAGGGCATAATGGGTTTTTGATTATTATAAAACCTATTCCACCAATCCTAACTAGATAAGTTATAGATGGACAATTAGAAAAATAAACATCCTTTTTATCTAATTTTCTCTTGTTTTTGTGTGGATGTTTTCTCATTGATTGGAAGAGCAGAATCGTGAGAGACAAGAAGTTAGATGGAATGTAGAAAATGTTTATTGACATATGTCTTTTCACTATTTCTGCATTGTACCACCTTTCATTTTTAAAACAACATATATAAAGACAATAATTTCTCAATTTAAAAATCAATTAATACAATTTGACAATAAGTTAATATAATATAACAGAATTTGATTATTTAAGAGAATCATACTTAAATGTAGTTTAGAACTTAGTCTTAATATTTGTTTAATAGGACAAACACATGGAAACTAAAAATGAAGGACCATGTGAGATAAGCGGAATGAACAAATGACAACTACATAAATCAATCAGTTTGATATATATTTTTAGTTATATAGTATTGCATAATTTATAATAATAGTTTAAGCTCACGTAACGCGTGAGATCTCCCCTATTATATACATAAAGGAGAGGTCTCAAATTTTAGTGAAAGAGATAAAATTTAAAAATGGATTGATGATTACATCATCCCAGTTTGGCATGTTACAAATGTTCATTTTGAAGAAGAATAAGTGGGCAATCAAAACAAAAGCGGGCAATTAAGAAGAAGTGGTAACGGTGCTAATTAGTTTTTGAAGCGCGGGAGATTAATCAGCAGAGGTTGGCGTGTCGTTCCTGCGAGGAAGAAGACGACTCCTTGGTGAGGATTATTATTTTGTGTTTGGGCTGTAAATGGTTTTTTAATCTTGTTTAGGCTTAAATAATAAAAAGTTTTCTTGATGTTTAATCTTGTTTGATGGGTTGGTTCACTAGAATCTTTTACTTAGAGATGCTATTATAATATTTTAGTTAAAGATTTATAGTAAATCAGCCACAAAAAGAAATTAAATTAGTCAATATGATAGGAGATTTTTTTCTGTAAATGTTTTTTACTAACTATACATTAGTTTTTAGAAAACTATCATCTAATCTTTTAACTACTAATTAATTTACGAACATACTCTTTTCGAAAAATAAGAAGTTACTCCCTCTGATTCTTTTTAGTGTAGTTTAAGGTTTTTACACTCATATGTATCTTATTATATAAAAGAGGGTTTTCAAAAGTTAGTAACTCATAGGATGGTGACACGTGTCATGTTATTAAATTCAAGAATTCGACACGTGTCAAAGTTGAAAAAATGTCAAAAATTAGTATAAAGAAACTATACAAAAAAAATAATTAACTACTATTTTTCAGAAAATAGAAATTCGATAAGGAAATTATACACATTACTAATCTTATTCTATAAAGTAAATTATACAAATAATTAACTTCTATAATTAAGAAAATTTCTAATCCTAAAAAAGTTGTAAATATTGAACTCTATATAAAGAAATAAGTAGTTTTATGTTTTCTCAATATACAAAACACTTTTCTTCAAAATCATCATACCTTCAACTTCATTATATTGGTAAAATTTCTATTCCTTTTATTTTTTTAAAAATATTTTAATTTATTATTATGAGTTAGTCGTAAAAATATATTTATATAGTTTATGATTATTAATTGTTATTCTAATTTCGGTTTGTTTTTATTCTATTCTTAAAAAAAAAAATTTTAATTTATTATTATGAGATTGTTGTAAAAATAGTTGATTTATATATTTTTATGATAAAAAAATAATATTTCCGCTAATTTTGGTTGATTTTTCTTATACTTTTCAGAAAATGCCTATCTTCTAAAAGATATTGAGCAAATAAATTCAGAATGACAACATTAAATATTTTTTATGTCGATTTGAAAAAACAAATTCAATATGATTAAAAAGAAATAAATATTATTCAAATAGAAATAAATCAACCTATATATAATCAAAATAAAAAAAAAATAATTGTAACTTTGTTAGATTTTATATTGGTGAATGATTTCGTATAGACGTTTTCAATATTTTATTATATAATTATTTTTACGGATGATTTAATTCTATTTTTCAGATTTTCTATTCAGATTTTTTTTATAAATTTTAAAATATTAAATTATAATCCCGCGTATACGCGGGGCCTAATCTAGTAAACTAGAATTGAGGGTCGTCGGAGAGATAATTTGGTTTTTTCCCCGGTAAGTTTGAAGAAACAGACGGGGAAGAAAAAGGGTTTAACCGAGTCAATTTTGTTCCGGTTCAACTTTCTATCGGGAGTTGAAAAATATTAACCTTTTAATAATAAAATAGGCCCAAATAACATCTATCTATTATAATAAAGTAAAGTTCACTTAACCACAAGCTGACAAGTGTCATCCTTCTTTTTACCTTCATAATTTTAACTATTTCTCTATTTTACATTTTCATATTCTCATTTCTAAAATAACATCTTATATAATAAAGTAGGCTTCGTTTAACCACATGATGACATGTGTTATCCTTTATTTTCATTATTTCTCTATTTTACCTTTTGATATTCTCCTTTCTAAAATAAAAATATATAATTTTTTTTTGTTTTATACATTTAAAATTGATTAATATAATCTGACAATAACTTAACCCATTAACACATTTGAAAAAACATCAAACAACATAATTAACTATACTTTTTAACATGTATCTTTTCAATATTCCTCTATTATAAAAAAACATATACAAAGACAAATAATTTTCATTCTATCTGTGTTAGTTTCATGATTTTAATTACTTGATTGTCATTTGTATTCTTCCTCAGTGATGTAATTGGGAGCATAAAATCAATGACGAATGTAAGATCACATTTTAATGTAATATATAATTTTTAATTTGTCTAAATTAATTAATGTTTATCCCTAAAAATTCGAATTATTTTGGTATATCTATTTTTAGCCATATTGGACTTGTTAGATTTTTTCTTTGTAACATTGTAGAATCTCTATTTTCCATCTTGTGCTTCCAATGTAATGTGAAAAGCAAGATAGAAATTTTTATTGGATGATCCATATGAGCATCTCCACCTTTTTCTAAAATGACTCAACCAAAATTTAGAGTAAAATAGTTATTTATTTATTTATGTTAATTTTCATCATCACAATTTCATCAAATCCATTTTTCTTTGGATTTGATTGTCTAAAGAAGCAAATGTATGAGGATGAGGCAATATGATTGCATTTTTTACCTCATTCAAAATTAACCGTAAGAAAAATATTTGTAATTACGGTCATTTTAATCATCTAAACTGCATATTTGGATTGGATTCATGTAAAATCTAACATTATTTTGTATTCTTCTAAAGTTTGAATCAAAAATTTTCTCAAAGTCTTAAATTATTTTTTTCCTTGGAGAGATAATTTTGTTTAGGATATTTTATTTGTTGAATACAAATTTTTAACTTTTATTATCCAAAATACCACAAAAATAAGAACCCTTTTAAAATATTTTGAAATGGGCCATAAATCAATTGTACAAAAACAACCCTATTTTATCTTTTGATATTCTCATTCCTAAAACTCATTAAAGGGTTTGCTTCATGAAATGTTGACACGTGACACTTTTCCTTCTCATATGCGTTTTTTAAAAACTTTGCAATAGATAATAAATTGAATAAAAACTATATATCACAATCTTTTAAAAGAAGAGTTTCTCTTATATATAAGTGATGTAGTCTGAAGTATAGAGCCAGTGACAAATGTAAGATCACTTCTTTTATGTAATATATTTATTTTAATTTGTTTAAACTTATTGATGTTTAGTTCCTACAAATTAGAGTTTTGTTTTTTGCTATGTCTTACCTAATTTCACTATCTAAATATCTTTGAACCATATTTGTTAGTGGCGTTGATACTAATGCCGTAATAGATACAAAATTAAACTATCATGATTCTTCACATTGGATTTGTTAGTTTTTTTTTTCTTACATTTTATAATTTCTATTTTTTTCCAACTTATGTTTTCAATGTAATGTGAAAAGCAAGATATGACTTCTTTATCGGATGATCAATCTGAGTCTCCCCACTTTTTCTAAAATGAATCAACCAAAATTTAGAAAAAAAATATTTATTTATTTATTTCCATCATCACAATTTCATCAAATCCATTTTTATATAAGTGTTAATTAGTTTTGCAATATATAATAAGTTGTAATAATTTTGTGTAATATTAATAGAATATAATTATTAGAAGATGACTGCAAATTACAAAACTATTAAACTATATGATTGTTAAATAACAGAATAATAATGTGGCTAACATTATTTACTTTAATGTAGGGCAAAATAGAAACATGCTATATGTTGTAAATTTAATATCAAATTGATTTACCTAAGCGGAATGCGCAAACGAGAGCGACATATATCAATCATTTTGATATATATTTAATTATATAGAATTGCATAATTTACTACTGTAATTTAAGCTCACGTGATGTGCTCAAATTTTAATCCCAAACTAGTACCCCAAGTGCAAGGCAATCGAAGTAGTAGACTAGGTATCGATCCACAGGGACATAGAACTAACACACTAGGTATACGAGAAACTTCTTAAGCTAAGACGATATGATTTGTTGTTTTAACGTGATTAAACTAATAAGAACTAATACTAACAATTGAAATGCAAATTGACAATTAAATGGAATGACTAAACATAAAGCAATAACAATATGCAAGGTAACAAAACTAGAATTAAAATGACACAAGCAAAGAAAATCAATTTAGGATGACGGTTTTAGATTTTTACGAAACAATGGATTATGGATGGGATTTCGAATTATGAATGTTTGACAATTTGTATGCAATGAGATGATAATCAATTAAACCTCATGGCATTTATCACTTCATAAAAACCTATTCTTGCTAAACTCTCATTTGCAGAATTTGGTCTAAATGAGCATTAAACATAAGTCCATTTCGTTCACAATTCACCCTAACATCAGCTTTCGTTGGCTAGGGAAGAAAAGCCAATTTAAGTTTGGTTCCGGCATTTTATCGAACACCTTTCGGGCGATAAATTACCTGAATTCAAGATATGGGTGATCAAACCATACCAAGCATTAAACACACCCTAAATCGAAGGATCTAAGCATATCTCATCTAAACTAAAGCATAACAATCATCAAACATCACAATTCTACCCTACCATAATCCATAATATGACTATTCACTGCATGGTGCAGAACAAGAAAACTACTCAAGAAACAAGACATAATTGAAGATAAGAAGTAAATTAGTAAAGATTAAGAAGATTTCACAAGAATTCAAGACTTGATATTAATCATAAATCACAAAAGAAGAAAAGTGTTCTTGGGGGAAAATAAGCGTAGAGGAAGAAGAAAAGGTAAAGTGTTCTCATAATACAATGATTAGAGGTAATATATAATCCTTAGAATTCGGTTTTTGGGTTGACCCGACAGAAAACCGAGTCAAAACTAAACTTTTCGCGAATGTTGGATTCTATCGGTCATGTATATCGGTCAGGGTGACCGATAAAATCCAACCCAGAATCGTTGCTGCCTTCTGTCTACAATCTTCAGTTCTTATCGGTCCAGCTGTATCGGTCGATTGACCGATATTTCTTCATTCCAGAAACATGTTCTCCAGCTTCAGTCACCTCTGATTCTCTCGGTCCGTTTTATCGGTCCAGCTGACCGATAAAACTCCTCTCACGCCTCTTTTAGCTTCTTCTTCACTCTTAGACCTTGTCTTAGCCATCCGTCGGCCGTCTACACTCCTCGCAACTTCAAAACACCTGAAAAGGGCCAAAACCACCACACAAGACACATAATATACATCCTAGGACTCTAAAATGCAACTTAAAGCTAAATGGGACACTTATGTATAAATATGATGCATAAATGTTAGAAATGCACACAAATCAATCCTAAAAACTAAGGAATAAGCACCTAAATCTAGCATATATCAACCCCCCGGACTTATCCTTTGCTTGCCCTCAGCAACTTAAAGAAATATAATCCGAAAAGGGAGTAAAGGCGGGGACTCATATCTAGAGGTAAACACAATCAATGAATTTTCAAGTTATTGTCCTTAAGAAGAATATGATGATGCAGAGGTCACTCTTACTCTTGCGAACTTCTCCATACTTATTCGCAACTTGAATCTTTTACTCTAGAGCTAAACTCAAAGTATCCTTTCACAATCATGCCAACCAACTCTTTAACATTCAATTAAGCATTTTCAAGTGCGGTCTCACAATGGGAATTGAGATCAAGATCATTTGGCTTGGTAGAAAAAGGTTCGTCGTTTTAGAAAAGACGGTTCTAGTGATTTTCGTGGTTTACCTCTGAAAAACAAATGCAAGTCATTACACAAAAGCAATAGAGAAAGAGGGAACATTGATGCATACAAGTTTCTCTACTACTTTCTATTTTCCCTTGCTTTAATATCCACATTTCCTTAGACTTAACATCTATTTAACCCATATCAAAACTACAACTCGAAACCACAAGCTCTCATTAGCTAGATACAATCATTCTAAACCTTCTTTTTCTTTGTTTCTTTTCTTGCTAGCATTTTTCATTGACTCATTTTTTTTCTTTTCTAGCAATCTTTTCTTCTTTTTCTAACCATTTTCCCATTTTTCTCTTCTTCAAACCCATATCATTCATTCTTTTTCGACTCTTTAACCTAGAGTAATAGAGAAGTAAACTTGTCCGTTCTTTTCTCTAAAGATTTTGCACATGAAAGCACAAGAAAAGGCCTCACTCAAAGAGAATTTCGTTTTGGCTTAGAGGTGAGTTTCGGTTTAGGGTGGGGAACCGTTTTAAGGGCCATTCAAGTTAACAAAGTGTGGGAAGTGAATAAGATAACTTGAACGTTTTAATCCATGATCATGTATTTCAAATCCAATGTGAGAGAGTTGGTTCATTTAAGTTCAAGTTGGATAGAGTTGGATAACGATCAAGCAAAAATCAACAATGAATTCAACTTTCAAGCCAAGAGATCAAAGCATGGATTTTCCAAATTTTCAAAGCGGCTTATGCTCATCCGTATTTTAACAAGGGCAACCCCTTTCAAAACACAAGTGTTTCCATTTCGAGAAAAATTAATAATCATCGCCCCTATGCATATGAATGCAATCCTATATGCTCTTAGACTAGACTCAATCCCTAAAAATCATACAAAACATGAGAAACATATGATGCAAATGCATAAATTTTTTTTTTTTGTTTTTTTTTTTTTTGGTTTTCGATTTTTTTTTTATGCAAAAACTAGCTAATTACAAACCAACTAATAGACTACCACTCCCCCGGACTTATTTCACACGGCTCGGTGAGAAAACAGAACGAGAAAGTGTGTCT
Organism: Crucihimalaya himalaica; assembly: GCA_004349715.1. Taxonomy (NCBI): domain Eukaryota; kingdom Viridiplantae; phylum Streptophyta; class Magnoliopsida; order Brassicales; family Brassicaceae; genus Crucihimalaya; species Crucihimalaya himalaica. The sequence goes on from SMJT01000144.1 coordinate 104,191, forward strand.
ATTACAACTAACACAATGAAAAGACATTCTAACAAATAAAAGCAAAAATATATACAAGGTGGTAGGTGTGTTACCTCGTTTCAAGAGTCGTAGTTGGTGCTCGGTCCGCCTTCATTGTTCTCCGCCCGAGCTTGTTCTCGCTCTATCTCCTTTGGAGATCTTCTCCTTCGCTCGCATGCTCCGCTTCCTCTGGTTCTTCATCATCCGAGACAATATCGCACATTTGCTTCAACTTCTTTTTAAACCAATCAAGCTTTAGCTTTGGTGACCTTGTTGATCTTTTCTTGGACTTTGTAGCATCCAAAGAAGATCTTCTCCCTAGCGGTTTAGGCTTGATCCGTAGGTAGGGTAGCGTTGGGATCTCCATATCCGAAGGATTTTGTCTCTTTTTTGTTGGCGACTCGGCATTGGATCCTCCCCCGGTTCCCTCCCCATCTTCTAGGAGCAAATTCGGTTGTCCCACATGGACAAACCAAATGTTGTCGTATTGGTTTAAGCGTCGTGAGGCTTGGTTCGGGGGAGTTCCACTACTCGCGGGTTCTTTGATGATCAAAATATTGGTATATGTACCCCGTCACCGATCCGGTGTCCTTGAGAAAGCGACAACGGACTAGGAACTCGTGATCATGTAGAGCGTTCCAGGCTCTCGGTAATGATCATCCAAGTTTATGCCGATATGGAGGAAGATTGGTGTGAGCATACCACCAATTGATAGCTGCGGTTCGGAGGTTGATCGTGGTATCTCGTCATCTCTTGTGCGAAGATGCATCCCAAGTTGACATTGTCTCCGAGGTGGCTCGTGGAATTGGTTCCCGTTGTGATCTTTCATTAGCTTTTTGACGCCTTGGAAGAGGAGGCACAATCTCGACTTGCTCACTTGGCTTGTGTCCTTTCTAGCGAAGATCGTTGTCGTCATCAACTTCGCGACGTACCTTATCGCGGGATTACGGATGAGCGACATCTTTGGCGAGATACCTTTTGACTTCCCAGTTGCAATCCCCACCCATAATTCTTCCGAGTTCTTAAAACTCGAGAAACTTCACTTCGTCTTTCATCTCGAAGCGACATCTTTGGCGAGATACCTTTTGACTTCCCAGTTGCAATCCCCACCCATAATTCTTCCGAGTTTTAAACTCGGGAAACTTCACTTCGTCTTTCATCTCGAAGCCATACAGCTCGCACAATTCCCCGGATGGTTACTCGGTATTGCCTCCCTTCTATCTTGAATGCCAAGTATCCTTCTTCCGGGTGTGGCTTGGTCCTCTTCTTATAGACGAGCTCCACAGTTGAGAGGAACTCCTTGTCAATCCGGGCCATGTGAAGGGTTTGAATGGGGATAGAACCCGATTCCCATTCGATCTAGCAAATTCTCGACATCCTCAAGTATTCCATGGAGCCGAGGACTGGTTGTTGACATCCATCGCGTAGGTAATGAATTTTCATTCTTTTAAGTTCCGCGAAGTCCTTTTGCTCCCTCTCGGTAAGCTCAACTTCAGCCCTTGTACAAAACTCGGAGTTGCTCTCTCCCTTTTGCTCGCATTTGATGACGAACCAACGATTCTTTTCCCTTTAGCTTTTCGCTCGTGAGAGAGTTTCAGCTTTGACGATCGAGGAGGTGGTGCCGTTTCATCATTGTTGTTGCTCTCTTCTTGTTCCTCGGTCTGTAATCAACCATTGTTCCTACAATATTCATCAAAAATTTGGCATCACACTTAAACGAATACACAACAATGGCAATGATCAATTTAATTCTTGAAGACATTGAACACAATTCTTATTCAATTAAGGAACTACAAAATCGATCACCAAAGCAAGTTTAGGCACAAATTTTCAAAAATTAAGGAAATTTAGGATATATCAACACTTAATCACCACATTTCTCAACTACAAGTAGTTAGGTGCCTAATGCCTAAGAGAAATCCCAATTTCCCAAAAATTTTCAAAATTTTCGTTTTTCATGAACTCTAAGTTCAAAATCTCAAATTTCTTCATCAAATCTTGCAACCTAGAGTGTAATATGAACAATTTATATCATACACATGCCCAGAAACTCAAATATAATCAAATCCAATCGAAATTCATCCATTTAAACATTTTGGATTTTGTGTTCTTATGGAGAATTTATGAAATTTTGAGTTAAGAGATTGTTCATACCTTTGAGTGTTGATGGAGATTAGATCGATAATTCAGAGGAAGAAACTAAAAAGTGATGAATCGAATCGAATCAGAGAAAATCAAGAGTTGGGTTGAGAGAAATCGATTTTGGGAGATAAAAAGTTTTCGTTTTGTGAGAGGGAAGAAGATGGGATCGTGGGAGGCTGGGTTTAAGACTCTAAACCGGTTGAATTTGAGTAAAATTGGAGTTTAAACCGAAGCAAATCGAATCAAACCGATTGATATAGGACTGATTTCGAGTTTTCAAAAATATTTGATTTTATCGGTCCACCCATATCGGTCGATTGACCGATAGAAACAAACATCCGAGAGTTTCCAGAATGAAACTTCGTTCTTATCGGTCAGCCTGTATCGGTCGAAGGACCGATAGAAATTTAGTCCAGAAACCCGATTTTTCGAAAACTTACCTTGGCTTTATCGGTTGATCTGTATCGGTCGAGGACCGATAGAAATTCATGTCTGTGACCCGTCGACTGGATTTGAAATCCTCATTTTTATCGGTCCCTTTTATCGGTTAGACTGACCGATAAAACTCCATTTTTCTTCTTTTCTTCACCTTCCTGTTTGTTTGACCGATTCCAAGTCCTTAAAACCAAATATCACACACAACACACATGAAAAAGAGATGAATTCACACATATATACATTCATTTACAAAGGATACCATGGGATTGCCTCCAAGTGCGCTCGTTTTATGTCTCGAGCTCGACGTTCTTCTTTGTTCAAAACGTTTGGTGGGTCGGAGAGTGGAACGTTCTCCACTTCCTCGATTACTGAGTTCGTCATGTAAGGTTTGACACGTTGCCCATTTGACTGTGAAGTCTCCACCTGACTTGTCCCGAAGGACTATAGCCCCATATGGTTTTACCTCCTTGATTAGAAACGGTCCTGACCATCGTGATCTCAATTTCCCGGGAAACAGCTTCAACCGGGAATTGAATAGAAGAACTTGGTCACCAACTTTGAATGATCTCGGGATTATCTCTTATCGTGCCACGCTTTTGCCCTTTCCTTGTAGATCTTCGAATTTTCATAGGCCTCATTGCGAATTTCGTCTAGGTCGCAAAGTTGAATCAAGCGCTTCTCCGACGCTGTTTTGATATCAAAGTTCATCAACTTCGTGGCCCAGATGGCTTTGTATTCGAGCTCTACCGTAAGTGACATGACTTCCCATAGACAAGGTTGAATGGAGTGGTACCAAT
>SMJT01000144.1:109156-278579 GCA_004349715.1 Crucihimalaya himalaica
AGAAAGAGTAAAGTGTTCTCATAATACAATGATTAGAGGTTAATATAATCCTTAGAATTCGGTTTTTGGGTTGACCCGACAGAAAACCCGAGTCAAAACTACACTTTTCGCGAATGTTGGATTCTATCGGTCATGTATATCGGTCAGGGTGACCGATAAAATCCAACCCAGAATCGTTGCTGCCTTCTGTCTACAATCTTCAGTTTCTTATCGGTCCAGCTGTATCGGTCGATTGACCGATATTTCTTCATTCCAGAAACATGTTCTCCAGCTTCAGTCACCTCTGATTCTCTCGGTCCGTTTTATCGGTCCAGCTGACCGATAAAACTCCTCTCACGCCTCTTTTAGCTTCTTCTTCACTCTTAGACCTTGTCTTAGCCATCCGTCGGCCGTCTACACTCCTCGCAACTTCAAAACACCTGAAAAGGGCCAAAAACCACCACACAAGACACATATATACATCCTAGGACTCTAAAATGCAACTTAAAGCTAAATGGGACACTTATGTATAAATATGATGCATAAATGTTAGAAATGCACACAAATCAATCCTAAAAACTAAGGAATAAGCACCTAAATCTAGCATATATCATCACGCAACGCGTGAGACCTCCCTTAGTATATATATATATACTAGGAGAGGTCTCACGCGTTGCGTGAGTCTAGATTAATATAGTAAATTATGCAACACTATATAACTAATGTCACGTGGTATCTTAGCTACAAATAATCAATTTAAATTGTTGAAAATATGAAATATATGGTTATAAGATGATGTAATATTCCTAAAATGTTGAAAAGATGTAACAATCTGGTCTTATTAATAATTATGGCGTGTAATTAAAAATTTATTGTATATTTATAAAATTTAAAATTTATGGTCTCATTTATAATTTTATTGTATAGTCTTACATTTGTTAAGGGAACAAACTATATCACTTTTGGAAGAGGAAATCAACATGAATAAAAAACAAAATAAAATTTGTCTAATTAATTCATTAGTTATTGTAAATTGTATTAGTGTGTTAAGTTATGGTAGTTTAAGAGAAATAATTATCTTTGTATATATTTTTTTTGTAAATGAGAATATCAAGTGGTACAATAAAGAAAAATTGAAAAGACACATGTTAAAAGATTATAGTCAATTATGTTGTTTGAGTTTCTTTTAAATGTATTAATGAGTTAAGTTATGTTCTAAAATTGTAATAATTGATTTTAAATGTGTAATTATGAAAATTTATTGTTTTTATATATGGTTTTCTAGAAATGATAATATCAAAAGTAAAATAGAAAAATAGTAAAAATAAGAGAGGACACGTGTGAGCTTGTGGTTAAGCGAACCTTACTTTATTATATAAGATGTGGTTATAAGATAATGAAAGATGAGAGAATAGTCCTTCTATATATACTTAAAATGAGAGGATTTATATTTTCATAAAAATGTGAGAGTTACAAATAATCAACTTAGAATATTGAGGGGAGTTACAACTTGGTTTAATTAAGTGTAATGGTCAATAAAACTAAATTGTGTTTATCAAAAGTTATTGTTTTACTCGGCTGATTTTCAATGTGTAATTATGAAAAATTATTGTTTTTATATATGGTTTTTTAGAAATGAGAATAAATGGTTTTTTAGAAATGAGTTATTGTGTATGATAATGTCGAAACGACCCTACAAACGACGTATCTTCACCGGTGAGTATAAATGGTGTTTAGATCATCGTCCACCTGTTCTTAGATGTGACTTTATGGTTCCAAGAAAGCGCGATACAGTAGGTTATACGTTGTTGATGAAGGAATTGAATCGTACTGATAAGCTTGTTTTTCAGGTAGGTTATATAATCTTCTTTCTTTGCAATTTCTGGCATCTAGGCTTTTATTGAATTCACTATTCTTGATTTACAAACAGGAAAAAAAAAAGTTGTCCAAGCCTGATGATGTTACTACCTCCACACCTCAGTAGGTGTCCATTTATTTTCATTATCTATCTTAATGTGTATATATATATATATATATAATTAATTAGTAGTAGCTATATGGATGGATGGATGGTGATGGTTGTTGTCCTTATATCATACAGATTGGCCTCAGACTCAGAGTGTGGCATCAAGACAAGGCTAGGCTTTAAAGCTACCCTGCGGGCTTGTTCTGCCCGTATCCCATCAGAGCGTGACTCTGAATTTGATATTCAGGTTATATATATAGACTTTTATTGAATTCATTGGTTTGATTATTCTTTTTTTTTTGGGCAAAGATTTGATTCTTCTGAATTACTACTTATTATATCAGGAAAAAAAGTTGTCCAATCCTGATGATGTTACTCCTCCAAACCTTGGTAGGTTTTTCCATTTCTTTTGATGATCAATTCATTATATGGATGGTGATGGTTGTTGTTGTTGTTGCTCACATATATATATATATATATATATGTTGAATGTTTTTTCAGCAAAGCTAAGCAGCTCCGATCAAGTTCAAAGATGCGATTCCTCCACTACAAGCCCAAAGCTTTTAAAAAGAAGAAGCGCGAAGCCAAATCCACCACCTAAGTCAGCAATTTTTCTATGTTTTCCAATGTTTTTGTAATTTTCTAACTTAAAACTTGCGATGCTTTATGACTTATATATATAAACACCTGGTTATGTCATGTTATATGTGATTCTGAGAAATCTTTGTCCCCCATGTCTGTCTCTTTGTGTAGTAGTTGGTCAAAGATGGTTCTTATAATTTCAAAAGCCATATATATATTTAGCCAGCAAACTTGAACCGAAGTTCCAATTTTCACTTTTCGTATTCTGTGTTTTTCTTAGCATATGAGGCAAGTGGGAGCCAAGTCCAGTTAGCTTTAGAGAGAGGATTTCTTGTAATGATTGGAAATTTCTTTTCGAAACAGCTTCCATATCCAGCTTCATTATTTGACATGGTCCACTGAGATTACTTGGGATATAAAAGGTATTTATCTGGCATGGTTCAGTGTGTAAGATGAGACGTTTCTTTGGCAGAAAACAGCAGATCCTAATTGCTATTCATCTAGATCAGTATGAGAACAGAGTCCTGAAGCTTGCAATGAAGAGTATAGGCTTACTAGTTTTCACTTTTAGAGTGGATGTGGCTTTTGGAAAACAACGGAGAAAACAAATGTTACGGTTTAGATTCTATATTTGTAGGATATGTATGGATTAATTGATTTGATCAGACTAAAGAGGAGAGTCCAAAGCGTTTCCACTCTCCACTTGGAACTACAATTTCTAAATAACATAATAGATATTGTGCTCAATTTGTGACATATTCAATCCATTTGGGTTCTGTAACATTATGTTAGTGCATGAACTGCTTGATATAAACCAGATTTTCTTGCTTGTATCTTTATGTAAAAACCAAAGCCCATGGATCCCGAAACCAATATTACTAAAGAAAAATAAACGTTAAAATAAGAACGTTGAGTAGGAGACAAGTCATGTGGCAAGGTTTCATCCCAAATTTATTATTACGAGGTTGTCCTAAAAAAAAGTTATATATTTTTATGATTATATCATTTTTCTCTGGTTATTTTTTTTTATACTTTTCAAAAACTTTCTATCATCAAAAAGATAATAAGCTAAGACATTCTAAATACAATATTAATTCATTTTTATGTCGATTTGAAAAGAAAAAGAAAATTAAAATATGTTTAAAATAAATAAATCTTATTCAAATATAAATAAACCAACTTATATATAATCAAAATAAATATATAATTGTAACTTTATTAAGTTTTTCTATTGGTAAATAATTTTGGATAAACGTTTTCAATATATTATCATATATTCATTTTTACGGGATAGCTTTTGATAATAGATAGCTTTTGTCTAATTGGATCATGTAAATTAACGGTTCGGAAAAGACAAAAAAATGGCAACAGTTTGGATCCATGCACTCGTCTAGTAACAGTCGAACATAGTTGAATTGACATTGTGTATATAATAACTAAGATTTAACGTGAAAGTGTGGATATATAGCGATACAAATAATTCTCGCCAACTAATGTAAAAATGTGTAACTTACCTTAGTCATATTTAGCTAATCTATTTATTTGCTCTTAAAACTCCTGTCTAAAAAAAAAAGGCAAATTGAAAATATAAAAAAAAAAAAAAGATTGCTGCTCCTTTTTCCACAGTCTAGATGTATTTGATCATTGTTTGCTTAATTTGAATAGACAAATTAAAAGTATAGAAAAAATTACATAGATGATTTGGTTTAGTAGTCATTGTCCTGTCCTCTCTAAACAGTTCCAATATATAATTTGTTATGGAATAAACTTTTAACACTGGTGGAAAAACTTATATTTCAATTGGTACACTTTTTTTTGTTAATGAAAATCATCGATCGGTACACTTTCGTAATTCTTTCAAAATCCATACATAGTAAGGTATTCCGTCTACATAGTTAGAATACGCATATGTTGGATCGTGGAAACGTCGTGTTATGTTTTTCTACTACTATTTAAGACCATATTGACTTTGAATAAAGGTATAAAGTGTCATTACTTTAGTCTTTGTGTTTGAACCAGAGTCTAAAGTAATCTCTGTCGAGTAACTAAGGGACTTAGTTTGATTTATATGGTCCATCTGAACCTATGTTTTATGCGGATTCTTAATTTAATATTTAAAATAGAGGTTATTATGTTTAACAACAGAAACTATTAATTAAACTGTATAGGTAGTGAGCGTGGGTGTTAAATATTAGTATGATTTTTGGAGTTTAAAAACTGTAGTAAGTAAGTTTACAAACAACAGTTTTTGGATAAGTCCACTACGGATTATTAAAATTTTAAATTTATAGGTCCAATAGAAAAAGAAAGTAGTTTGGTTTGAATATCCACTGACTAACGAGATGGATACACTCAGTTTGATTTATCAGATTTCGAACAAAGAGAAAGAAGCAGAACTTCACAAGTGGATATGACGTATTCTACAGATATGCCTTCAAATCTCGGCAATATGATCGGCATTCGGAATCAAGTTCGTGATAGACAAATACATCAAAAATTGAAAGCTGATTTAGTTGAACATATATGGCACAAATTTGGGATCTCTCAAAATTTCAACTAAACTTTTTTCAATATTTATATTTTGTATGTTTTAAATTTCATGTAATGCAATACAAATTTTATTTTATAAAATATAATATGTTTAATATTTCAAATAACTAATTTTTCTAAATATTAAATTTTTTTTTAAGAACTCCTAATGAAGTTCACCAATGGAGTTTAAAATTGTAAAGAGGTTCTTAATTTCTAAATCATCTTATTTTAGGATTAAAATATTGTTAAGAACTCTCTATAGGGGTTTACCAATGGAGATGCTCAAGTGCTTCTCCATAAGCGCACACAACCAAAAAAATGGAGGGTTGTCGCCATATACCACTTGATCTGCAAAAAACAACATGAATTCAATATATGGGTCAGATGTTGGTTTTAAAAATCATACATTGAAGATAATAATAAGAAGAAGGACGACATCTTACCTATATATATATATATATGGTCGTCCAGATTGAAGGCGGTGTAGATTTTGAAGGTGAGATGAAGAGGAGGAACCCTATGTTATGAAGCTGAATTGGTGAATCCATAAGTTACCTGATGGAGAATATAAACTTTAATGAGAAACTGAGAATGGTGAAACCATTGAATTGAGAAGAAAAAGTGGGCAATTAAGAAGAAGTGGTAATGGTGCTATTTAATCTTTGAAGCGCGGGAGTTTAATCAGTAGAGGGTTGGCCTATCAGTGCATGTGAGAAAGAAGACGACTCATCGGCCGAAGGAGATAAGTCGTAGAAGAAGAGGGTTGTTATTTTGTGTTTGGGTAGAAAATGGTTTTTGATTATGTTAGGCTTAAATAAAAATTCTTCTTAAGATGTTTATTTTGTTGGGTTTTGTTTGCTTTTTCTACGGAGGAAGCAAGACCAACAATAATAGTAGTGTTGAGTTGAACATAATTTGATGGGAAGAAGAGACACCTGGCACAACGAAAGGAGTGTTTCATGAAGCTGACGTGGAAACACTAAGGTGCCTTAATTTGTTCCTTTTATTAGTGTAAATACTTTAGTTAGAGATGTTATAATAATAATTTTGTTAGATTTATAGTAAATCAGCCACCACAAAAAATTAAATTAGTCAATATAATGAGATTTTTTCCCATAAATATCTTTTACTAAATAAACAATAGCTTTTAGAAAAATACCATCTAACCTTTTAACAACTAATTTATTAACGAACATGCCTTTTTCCGGAAAATAGAAAGCTAATAAACTAAACTCTAATTGAATTTTATATATATTTTTTTCTCCTTAAATTAGTCATCGCCTCCTCTCTCCCTCTCTCCTTCTCTCCCTCTCTCCCTCTCTCCCTCTCTCTGATTCGCTTGTCTCTATTTCTGCCGCATTTCTCTATGTCCCTTCGTCATTTCTATTCAACCTCTTCCCTCGTACTAACATTGGGTAAGTTTTTTTTTTTTAATTTGTTTCTATCGATTTATAATATTTCGTACGAGTTTGTTTATATAAAAGTGATTTCACAAATATTTTATTTTAATTTTGTGTTAGATTTAGGACATGAATGAATGATGTTTTCTAATTCATTTTTGGATTTGATTTTTCGTTGTTGGATTTAAGATTTTTGTTTTAGATTTTGTTTAGTTCATAAAATTCCGAAATAATAGTTTTTAGGTTTTCTGAAAATAACGTAGACGAAATAATAACTAGATTCTTTATCATAAGTCGATTCTTTATCAAACATTCCGGTGACTTTTTATCGTAAGTCGATTTTGATGGAGATTGCTTGGGTATTGAGAATCCAGTTAGAGTTTACTTAACTACCTTAAACTTTCAGAAGGCTAGGTTTGCTAGAGTATGTGTTGAGGTGAATCTTAGGAAACCTCTTAAGGGGACGGTGATGATCAATGGAGAAAGGTATTTTGTCTCTTACGAAGGCTTATACAACATTTGTTCGAGTTGTGGCCTATATGGGCGTATGGTGCATACAGGCCCTAATTAAGAGAGCGATAGAGAAAATGACAGAGGTGGCGGCTCCTATTGTCACTGCGAGTACAAATGGGGGAAAACAATTAGATGATGTTTTTACGGTGGTGCGTTGACAGGGGCATAAATCAATTCCTTTAACTCCTCCAGTGGTGTTTAAGGTGGGAGGTTCATATGTTGTTTTAGGAAGGAACCTTAGAGAGTTCCTGGGAAATAAGGCTTAGAAGAATATTATGATATCAAATAGAGTTGAGGGATTAAAGGGTGATATGCAATCCCCAGCTTTAAGGAATTAGATTATTACAGACCGGGCGAATAAGCATAATTAAATTGTTAAGAATCAGTTAAGAAAGGTAATAGCTTTCATGATTTGAGGCAAGGGAAGGCGGAAGTTTCGGCTGTAAATGTGACAAATGGTTTAAGAGAGGTTCTAAAAGATAGAAAGGCTTGGGGTTCAAAGCCCGCTGAACATAATGGGCTGAAATTAAAAAATCAAACCAGCCCATGAGGGGGTTAATTAACTTTTGGCCCAACTAGAGAGATATGGAGTTGCGGTCTCGGAAGTGCTTTCTCGGAAGTGGCATCGTTAGTGCATCAGAAAGCTGATCTTTTGTAGAGACGTTAGCAACACGTAAAGCATCCGATTGAACATTTTCTTGAATGAAGTGATAGTCAAGAGCTAGGTGCTTCATCCGTGAATAGAAAACAGGATTAGCGCACAAATACGTTACCCCGACATTATCATAATAGATAACTGGTGGTGTTGGTAAAGTGACACCAAATTCACTTAGTAAGGAGCAAATCCATCGTAATTCAGTCTCCGTGTTGGCAACATCTCTATATTCGTCCTTGGTTGAAGATCTAGTCACACCTTTCTGCTTTCGTGAGGACCAACAAATTGGAGTAGCACCATGATAGATGATATAGGCGTTTATAGACACAAAGTTATCCGGATCCCCAGCCCAATCAGCATCCGAGTAGGCATGTAATGTCAAAGGAGTATTGGAGCGAAGGAAGATACCATGTGAAGACGTCCCAGTTAAATATTGGACAATCCATTTTGCTGCTGGCCAATGTGTATCTGTTGGGCTATGCAGAAACTGAGACAAACGATTCACGACATAAGCAATGTCTAGCCATGTGAATGCCAAGTATTGAAGACTTCCAAGCACCATACGATATTCAGAGGGGTTGTCCATCGGGGAACCAGATCAAAAGGACAACTTTGGTGAAGGAGCCATGGTGTAGATGGGCTTTGCATCCAACAATTTTTGTCGTCGATTATATACCGCTTTTGCATCATATGGAGTCCTTTGGATGTGCGTGTCACTTATATCCCTAGAAAGTACTTCAAAGGAGATGGATCTTTTAACAAGAAATGTCTTGACAAAGTGGAGATGAAAGCTGGTTACTAGCACGCTGTTGCTGTCGGTGAAGATAATGTCATTAACATAGACAAGAATGTATATCACCTCATTATCACGTATATACCTCAAAACGGAAGTGTCAGCGGTGAATTCTTGAATCCCATTTGAAGCATATAAGTTTCTAACTCTTGATACCATGCACTAGGTGCTTGTTTAAGACCATAGAATGCATTGTTCAGTCAACATACGTAATTAAGCCAATCCTTATCAATAAATCCCTCAGGTTGAGCAACATAAACCTCATCCGTGAGTGTCCCTTGTAAAAAGGCATTATTTACATCCAATTGTTGAATACACCATGAATGATTGACAACCAATTGGATCACAAGTTGAATTGTGCTGGATTTAACCACCGGACTGAACGTTTTCGAGTAATCAATCCCATATTGTTGACTAAAACTTCTTGCCACCCACCTAGCTTTGTGCGTGTCTTGGGTGTGGTGGCACCAAGTCTCGTCGGAGGATTTCCCCTTATTTTCGAGTGATTTTCTAGTAGCTTTGCTTTGTTGCTCGGTTCACAGATGTACCAGTGGGATACTTATTATCCAAGGCACTGAAGAAGAACCACTCTTTTTTCCTTGTCTTCAACTTAGAATGCACTGAAACAAAGATACCTCAAAGACCATATAATACTAACTCAAACTACATTTCTTGAATTACATGCAACAAATTTCACAACATGAATTTGCGATAAAGGCTTCACATTTCAAGTAAGCATTAAATAGGGATATAATTTAGATTTTATTTAATGCATTAAAGGGCTAAAGTTTGGATAGCATGATTCACAGTTATAATCTAAGAACAATAGCAAAAGCACGAGCCAATAAATATGCGATAGAAATCCCCATAACCCGTCGAGTTAAAACCTTCTCGGAGAGTTATCCCACTGATCACACAAACTTGAAGAACACAAGAGACTTGATCATACCAATGATATACTCACCGTCTCCTCGGAGGATTTCTTTGTCTTTTCCAGTGATTTTCCAGTAGCCTTGCTTTGTTGGTCGGTTCACAGAAGTACTAGTGGGATACTTCTTATTCAAGGCACTGAAGAAGAACCACTCTTTGTCCTTTGTCTTCAACTTCGATTGCATTGAAAAAAATATAACACAAAGGCTATATAACACTAACTCAAATTACATTTCTTGAATTAGTGTTATATACTTTTTGATGTATCTTTGTTTTAAAGCATTCGAAGTTAAAGACAAGGGACAAATAGTGGTTCTTTTTAGTGCATTGGATAAGAAGTATCCTGATGGAACTTCTATGAACCGAACTACAAACCAAGGCTACTGGAAAATCATTGAAAAGATAGGGAAATCCTCTGAGGAGACGGTGAGGTTATCATTGGTATGATCAAGTCTCTTGTGTTCCTCAAGTTTTTGTGATCAGTGGGATAACTCTACGAGAAGGGATAAGTCGATGGGTTCTGGGTATTTCTATCGCAGATTTACTATCTCGTGCTTTTGCTATTGTTCTTAGGTTATAACAATGAATCATTCCATTCAAAATATAACCCTTTAATGCATTAAATACGAGCTAAATCGTATCCCCATTTAATTCTTACTTGAAATGTGAAGCCGTTATCGAAAATTCTGTTGTGATAATTTGTTGCATGTAACTCAAAAAATGTAGTTTGAGTTAGTGTTATATATTGTTTGACGTATCTTTGTTTCAGTGCAATCAAAGTTGAAGACAAGGGGTAAATAGTGGTTTTTTCTTCAATGTCTTGGATAAGAAGTATCCCACTGGTCATTCTGTGAACCGAGCAAACAAAGAAAGGCTACTGGAAAATCACTGGAAAAGACATGGAAATCCTCTGAGGAGACGGTGAGGATATCATTTGTACGATCAAGCCGGTGAGGATATTGTTGGCGTAAACCATTAGGCAGGTTCTTTAGTGTAAAAATCCACTTAGTGGGTATAACATGTTGACTTGGGTGTAGTGTCACCAAGTCATATGTGTTGTTTTAAATCTGGGCATTTATCTCATATCCCATGGCATAACGCCATTTTTCATCTTGGAACGCTTGGGTAACGGTTTTGGGTGTTGTTGGTTTAGTGGTGATAACAGAGAGGCTAAGTTCAATATTTTTGTTTGGTTATGTTGTTTTTCTAACGGGTTTGCATCGGGTGATTATTTACTAGTGGTTGTTCCGGTGGTGTTTGGGTTTTTTTTTGCAGATGTTAGGGAGTTGTCAGATTTTTGAGGTGGGAGAGGTGGATCGGTTTGGGCTTGTATTTGGGTTGATGTGGAGGCTATTGTTGTTGTTGGGCCTCTGATTGTTTTTGCAACGTGAAAAGTTAATGGGCTAGTGAATTCTTCATTTCGGTCCACTATTGAATGTTGTCCTCATAAATTACAATACGTGAAGTGGTCGTCTGTGGTGATAGTGGCTCCAATGGCAAGGACTAAGGCGGAGCGTGAAGGACTTAGACAGGGGACGCGTGTTCAACTGAGCTTGTACGAGTGGTAATGGCCGGATAGGAACAAGTGTTGGGCGCGAATCAGAGACGCAAGTATGAGTGGCGGATGTGGATGTCAAATTGGTGTTGTGAGTAAATGAAGAAAATAGAAAGCTCATCTCAACAAAGTGAACATTGTGTGACGTGTAGAGACGGCCAGAGGTGACTCAAGACACAAATATACACTTTGAGTGAGCGAGTATCCCATGAAATCACACAGCATTGACTTTTCATCGAGCTTGTGGTTGTTGTACTGACGTAACCATGGGAAGCACAAGCTACCAAATACTCGAAGCTTTAAATAATTCGGGGGCTGGTTACAGCTTCTCCTATGGAAATAGAATTTCAACTACATGCGTTGGCATACGGTTGATCAATTAGACGGTGGCAAATGCGAATGGCCAATATTCTTTTATATAGATGCTTGGTGAAGTAGTGTCAGTCCCGTTTCAACTATATGTCGGTGTTTTCTTTCAGACACACCATTGTGCTCTGGTGTGTGAGGTGGCGTCGTTAGATGACAGATACCAGGTGTAGAGAGAAACGACCGCAATGCAATGAACTCGCCACCGTTATTGAAATATAGTGTTCCAATTTTTGTTTGGAAATTATTTTCTACCAATGCCGTGAAAGCTATAAATGTTTTCCAAACTTGAGATTTGAGCTTCAATGGATACATCCATGTTTACTTGGTGTAGTGATCCACAAGAACTAGATAAAAATTTGAAATTATCATGTGAAACCAATGGAGACATCCAGACATCCGAGTAGCTTAATTGAAGAGTTTTGGTTGAAGTAATAGTGTTTGTATATAATAGAATTTTTTGGCTTTTATTGATGAGACAAATAGAACATGGAAATAGTTTATTTGGTGAATCTGAACATGGTAATGAATATTTAGAAACAATAAAATTTAAAGTCGGAGGAGACTGATGGCCAAGTCAAGAATGCTATGAGGGAAGAGTATTTTTTGGTATTGGTGAGGCGAAGAAGGAAGTGAATGGTAATGTTATCGGGGCTGGCCACTCCTAAAAACTCGTTCGTAGTTCTCCCTTAGAGGTAATTGAGTCCCCGTTATGAGATATTTCACCTGAAAATGAGCCAGAAGGAATTCTACCAAAATTTGATTAGAGTTGTACAAACAATAAACAAATATAAGGTTTTTAGCAGTATTGGGAACATAAAGAACGTCGGTTAAAGTAAGGTTTTTAGAAGAGGTAGAGAGTAAAACGCAACCCGTGTGCGAGATGTGTATGCTAGAACCATCGGCTATTGTCACTACTTCACCGCTATTATAGAGCAGATGAATTGAGAGGTTGTTCAAGTCGGTGCTGATATGGTGAGTAGCACCGGAGTCAAAAAGCCAGTTATTTGCCAGTGGTGGTGCAGTGGCAACCAAATTAGCACATCGTTGCCATGGAACCGGAGCATTTGACAGCGAAGGAGAGGCGTTATGCCACCAGGCAAGTGTAGTTGAGAGTACAGTCGAGCACTATAACCATGAACACCACATATTTGGCATCTCCCATGATAACCTCTTGAGGTCAAGTTGTTTAAGCGTAGTCTGACTTGGTTTTGTTGCCATCTTTGTTTATTGTGATGCTGGAGAGTGACTGACCACGGTTGTGATTGCCACGAACATGAGCCACAATCGTTGTAACCGGAAGCAACAGGGAGGACACAATGATTTTCTTCAGTTTAACTTCTTGGTTAAGCAACTTCTCAAGGACTTTAGGGAGAGTTGGAGAGAGATCACGACTGTTAAGTTGATCGATCATACCCATGTACTCCTTTGAAATTCCCTCCAAAATACGTTCATCTTGATCTTCATGTCCTCTTTAGGTTTCCCAAGATGAGCTAATTGTTCGAACCAAGTAGTGAGTCCTTGGAAATACTCAGCAATAGTTTTATCACCCTTAGACCATTTCTTAAATTGTTGTCACAGTTTTTGAATATGAGATTGACTTGGAGTGGCAAAGATCGACGTGAGAGTGAACCAAATCTTAGACGATGTTGCCACCTTAGAGAGGAGGGGTTGAATAGTGATCGAGATAGTCCCCAGTAATGAACTGAAAATCAGTCTATCTTGACGTTTTGAAAGCTTAAAGGGAGAATTGGAAGAGGCAGCACCAGCGACAGTGATTGTGGGAGGAGGCCCATCAACGGTACCAATAGTATAACCGGTAAGATCGTAGCCATAGCATAAAATTGACGTCCTCACATCAAGAAGTTGGAGTCTATGAACTTTGTCACATTCGTTATGTTGACATTGAGTAAGAAAATTGATGTTTTAATTTTTTTTACATTTTTCCGTTAATTTAAGTTCATTAATATGCTAGTGCCTTGTTTATGCAACTTGTAGCAATCTTTCTTCATCTTTTGTATGATAAATTCCTTCACGTACGAAACAAATAATGTTAGACACTTTCTCAGTACGACATATATCTTCTTAAGGTATGATTTGATCAATATATTCATGCTTAAGTGCTTCAAACGATCTTTAGATGATTCACTTGTTTTTTTCTTCCCAAAGGAAAGTGATCAAAAGGGTTATGAACAGTTTGAAAAAGTTCTTGTGGGTGTTCTTAGCAAACTCTTGGATGAGAAAAAGCGGGTCCAAGAGGCCGCCTCTTTAGTTTTCAAAACTTTTGAAAAGGTAACTTGGCTTTACAATGTGCTTTTGAAAAGGTAACCGTATCCTTCTTTAAGAAACATTAACCGTTGGGCTCAATATTAGAATCCCATCATGATTCATAAGCAAGTTTTATTTTAAGTGATTTTTGTATGAAGTTGTAGGATGCTGGTGAAGAATTAGTGTCATACCTGGGAGTAATACTACAACATATTAAATGCGCTTTTGTAATGGATCAGGTGATTAAATCAAATCCCTTGAAGTTAAGTGTTTTGCTGGACTAAATATTTGTGGCATCTATTATCAGTTTCAAACAACTGTCACTTTCTCTTTACCTAACATACTATATTTTCATAGACCCATAGGCCGAACATAGGAATTGTTTTTGAATAAGGTAAAATAGTTTTGTTTGTGTACGGTTGATATGCTCTTCTAAACATTGATTTTACATGTTTTATGCTTTATAAGTATTTGGATTCTAGTTTTTCAATGCATGTTTTATTAATGAATGTTAATAAATCTGTAACTTCAAAAAATATTAATTGCAATAGCTGAATTACTAGTATATGAAAATAATATGCAAGCAACTCTTTTGATCATAATTTGTGTGAGAACTCTAAAAACCAAAATTTAAGAAGAGTAATTGACAAGTAATTTTGTTTTTCTCTTACATATTAGTGGTAATATACATATTCTACCTACTTAACATTTGTCCCCTATATATGCATCCTGCTTATCTTGAGACTATGATTATTCCCCCTGGTTGAAAAATGTGAACAACTTTCAAATTCAGATAGAGACGTCGGCGGGGGCCTCGGGAAGAGTTATCTTTTCTGTTTAACAGCCTGCCCACCCTGGAAACGGCTCAGCTAGAGGTAGGGTCCAGTGGCTGGAAGAGCACTACACGTCGCGTGGTGTCCGGTAGGGATGTTAAATACAGGGTTTTGGCCCGGCCCGGCCCTGGAAATGTTTAACCCAGCCCTGAATTAAACTTGTCTCTGTGAAACCCTGTTTATTTCAATTATAAGGGTTCAAACCCAGCCCGGCCCTAACCCTGTGAAGTAAAAAATTTTGCACATAACCCAATAGACTCTTTAAACAAATTTGCACATTCCAATTTCAGATTTTGCCTAAGAGAATGTTGGAGCATTGTTTAGAACCGCTATTATTATTATTCTAATTCATCAAACCAGAGACTAAACTCTCTGACCAAACCCATGGCGTCGACATCTTACAAACCCATCACTCACTTATTTGTAGCGTTCAGTCCTAACCTAGTTATTGTAGACAACTTAACATCATCAGGTAGACCTAATGTGTCGTGTTAAGTAAGTCTGAGTTTATTCTAGTCATAGTAATTATTACAATTTTTTTGCACAAGTCATTGAAACTTAACAATGATTGTTTGTTCAATGAGTGACCAAACTACCAACAAACGCAAACATGAGAACAATACATGCACAACTAGAGAAAGATAAACCTTAAATGAAAGCAGATTCTGTTTCAACAAGACCAGAGTTCTAATCAACTACTCTGCTAGTAGATTTATCATGCCTTCAAAATCTTCTCATAAGCAAAAAAAAAAACGTCATAGACATTAAAACTAGTGAAGCAAGATAACCAAACTAAATAAAGATCTGATTGCTCTCACAGCAATAACATTTGAGAAAGGATGATTGATTTGTGAGATCTCAATCACACTTTTTCCTGAAGGAGCATCCCTCTTGAAAACAAAGACTTTTGATTGTAATATAAATGACACCATCAATTATAAACACCGACACATTCACTTTGAAGGAGAAAGACAACAAAAATTAGATCTTTTGATTAGTACCCAGAAATAGCAGAACCAAAACGAAGAGAGAATCTAAGTGAACAGCCAAAATTTTGTTCCTGGAAAATCTACCAAGAGATTCGAATTAGCTGATTTAAACAAAAACTTCAATCCATGAAAAAACAAAACCCTAAAAAAATTACATACCCGAATTGACGAGAGAGAGAGAGAGAGAGATGGTGCAATTGACGCTTGTAGGCTTTACAACCAGATCTGGAAGTGGAGAATGAGATAGGAGAAAGTTTCACGAGGTTTCTTTGAATCGTTGGGAAGAAGAAGTGAAAAATTAAACTTGTCGTTTTACAAATTAAAAGGAATGGGTTTATTAAAACCTGTTTAAAACCCGTGGGCTTATTATTTTGGCCCGTTTCAAACCCTGTTACTTTTATGCAGGGCCAGGGTTCAAATATTTTTACACGGGTCGGGCTAACCCTGAAAATATAAACCCCTTTTAACATCCCTAGTGTCCGGTGCGCCCAAGATTTACTGCGGATGATAAATGACCCAATTGATTATATAGTGATCTGAGGAATGCATGTGGGCCCGACGACTAAAACATATTTGGTAGGTTGGCATTTTACGAAATCCAGTAAATACACAGTTAAATCAGGGTATCATGTACAAAAGTTAACTGAAATGAGTAGAGAGAAGGACCATTGGTGGGCTCGGATTTTCGACCAATCAAAGCCTTTTGCTGGAAACTGAAGTGCCCCCCGCCTAAATTAAATCACTTTGTTTGGTAGACTCTTCCAGGCTTTATATCAGTGGGAAAGAACTTACAAAATAGAGGTATCAATTGACATCTGAGATGTGCTAGATGTGGGGCGGATGAAGAAATAATTAACCATGCCCTGTTTGAATGTCCACCAGTGATGCAAACCTGGGCGTTGTCGCCAGCTCGGTTTCCAACCTCATCGGTTTACAAAAATATCGATTATCTCTTCTGGAGATTACCCAAGGAAGCTACTTCTGAATGTTTCCCTTGGATCATTCTGTATATATGGAAACCCACTGAAGGTTTTACGCTTAGCGGAAAGTGAGGCTTAAGCGTGGGAGAATGCCCAGGCAGAAATTAATAGCATAAGTCTACCACCATACCAGACCATGGGCGAAGCAGTGAATAAAGAGTATTGTTGTTTCATTGATGGCTCATGGAAAGACTTGGATCCTTTTTCAGAGTTAGGGTGGTATTATTCGATAGTCAATAATGAAGAGATAATTATGGGTGCATGCAATTCACGGGGAAGCCTTTCTCCCCTACATATTGAAGTTGAAGCCTTCCTATAGGCAATGCGGTGCTTGAGTGCAGAGAGAAAGATAAAAGTACACTTTTTGACAGGCTTCTCCGACCTGGTAAAGATGGTGTCTACACCTACAGAGTGGCTGGCGTTTAAGATTTATTCAGATGAAATATCGATGCGTAAGGAAGTTTTATATCCATTTTTTATATCTTTAGTTACTCGTAAAGCTAATGTTAGAGTGGACTTGTTAGCTCAGAGTGTCCGTGTTTACCCGCAGGATATCACTTATGCAAACAGTAGTCCCTGACGTGGCTCTCTGAGCTTTTCCATTAATATATTGATGTTGACAAAAAAAATGCTCCTGGACAATTGCGAGAGTCTTGTTGATCCCAAAGTGCCCCATCAGTCCTGCTCCATGAGCTTCACTTAGTATCACCTCCTTCATTGACCCTTGCAGAATACACAACCTTTTGTCCCGGGAATAGGAACCCATCTTGAACATAATAGGCTTTAGATAACCCTTGTCCCTGCTTGCGGTAACATTCACTTAGCTCTGGATTGTCCTTTTACATTTCCTTAATATTCTCTAACCCCATGACATTGGCCTCCATAGTTGAAATGAGAGCATAGCGTCTAGACAATGCATCATCGAGTATGTTTTCCTTGCCTTTTTTGTAATTGATCACATACGGGAAAGTTTCTATAAATTATAACCATTTGTCGTGTCTCCTCTTCAATGAAGTCTGCCCTTTCAGGTGTTTCAACGTCTCGTGATCGGTATGGATAATGAACTCTTTAGACAACAAGTAGTGTTGCCATGTTTCTAGAGCTTGGAC
The DNA here is from genome assembly GCA_004349715.1 of Crucihimalaya himalaica. Taxonomy (NCBI): domain Eukaryota; kingdom Viridiplantae; phylum Streptophyta; class Magnoliopsida; order Brassicales; family Brassicaceae; genus Crucihimalaya; species Crucihimalaya himalaica. The sequence continues at coordinate 126,607 of SMJT01000144.1, forward strand.
CAGTGCATACAATCTTTGTAGTAGGTTTATAGTTGAGTGTTGGCCCGTTTAGTTTCTCACTAAAGAACGCTACATGACACTTCATATGATGTTGGACAGTCCCTATACCCAATCCTGATGCATCACATTCGACTTCGAACATGACCTCAAAGTCCAGTAAGGCTAGAACTAGCGACTGCATAAGTCTTTCCTTAAGTGTGTTGAAATATTGATCTTGAGCTGTTCTCCACTTAAATGGCACGTTCTTCTTGATCATTGTGGTCATAGGTCCATCCACAATACTAAAATCTTGGACAAATCATCGATAGAAGTTGGATAGTCCATGGAAACTTTGGACATGTCCTATTGTTGTTGATGTTGGCCATTTTCTGATCGCCCGTATCTTCCCCTCGTCCACTTGGAGTTCTTGTGCACTCACTACGAAGCCTAAAAACACACACTTATCAGGACAAAATGTGCACTTCTTCAGGTTGGCGTATATGCCTTCTTTCTGAATCGTTTGCAAAACTAGATCCAAGTGTTTGAGGTGATCCGCAAAACACTTACTATAGATCATTATGTCATCGACATAAACTACAACAAATTTACCAATAAAGTTTCACAAAAACCTTTTTCATAAGGCGCATGAAAGTGCTTAGTTCATTTGTCAAACCAAAAGGCATGACTAGCCACTCGTACAACTCTTGCTTGGTTTTGAAGGTTGTCTTCCACTCGTCGCTTTCCCTGTCCTTACTTGATGATATCCACTGCTTAAGTCCACTTTAGAAAAGATTGTTGCTCAACACAGCTCATCTAGCATGTCGTCTAGTCACGGTATTGGGTGTCAATACTTGATTGTCACGTTATTGATTGCACGATAGTCCACACACTTTCTCCATGAGTCATCCTTCTTAGGAACCATTAAAACTGGTATTGCACATGGACTAAGGCTCTCTCGGATATATCCTTTGTCCATAAGTTCTTGGGCTTGCTTCTCTAAATCTTTGGTTTCTTTCATATTCATTCGATAAACTGGCTTGTTCGGTATGGGCGCTCTGGGCACTAAGTCTATCTGATGTTTTATGCCGCGGATTGGTGGAAGTTTTGGTGGTATCTCACCTGGGAACACGTCCTATACTGATCTAATGGTTTTGACTTCTTGTGATAGCTCTACTTCACTTGTCCATGCGCTCAAACTGTCCCTGAAAACCATTAGAAGCATGGTGCCTTCAACACGCATGGTTTTAGAAATTCAATTGGAACTAATGAACAAGTTGGAACTCCTTACCTCTGACTCTTGGTTCATGTGCTTTTGCAAGTCATGAACTTCAGAAGGACTGAATGGTGCAAAAATGAATTTGCAGTCATTGAAACTGAATGAGTATCGGTTGGTGCGGCCGTTATGGTTGGTGGCTCGATCAAACTATCATGGCCTTCCCAGCAGAAGGTGTCCGATTTGCATTGGGACCACATTAAAAACCACCTCGTCCTTGTACTTACCTACACTAAATATAATGGTTACTTGTTCTGCAATGTTTAGCTCGGTATCGTCGTTCAACCATCTTAACTTATAGGGTCATGGGTGCTTAGTCTTGGTGAAACCTAACCTGTCAACCATGTACTTGCTAGCTACGTTAGTACATGAGCTACCATCGATTATGAGGTTACATACCTTTCCTTTTATAGTACACCGAGTGTGGAAAATATTTTCCCGTTGAACCTTCTCTCCCAGATTCACAAAGACTATATGCGTCCGCCGTATGGCCATTAGTTCACTGGTATCCAAATACTTGACTTCTTCATCAGTCCCATCCGTATCCTCATGTTTGTCTTGGGATTCATACTCGTCACTGTTGGTAAGGATCATCACTCGTTAGGATGGGCATTCTCGTGTGTAGTGACCCCTACCTTGACAATTAAAACAAGTAATATCACGTGAATGAGATGGCTTCTGATTAGGGAACTTACCTGGTTCCGGTCTATTGGGTTTAGATGTGTCGGCCACCTTTCCATTAAATTTTGAACTGCTCTCTCGGGACAGTCTTTTGTCCTAGAACCGGTTGATGTTGGTGCTCCATGGATTGTTGGTGCTTCGGGTCCGGCCACTTAGCGACGTTTTCCTTCTGATATGTTGTTGTACTTGGATCGCCAAGTGTATGAGCTCATGTAGTCCGCTGTAGTTTTTCTGTTTAACCTTACGCTGGATCCTTTCTTGAATACCATCCACCAACTGAGCCATAAGGGCTTCTATGGACTCTTCCAGCTCCAATGAATTCATCAACTTCTCGATCTCTTCAAAGTATTCCTCCATGGATTTGTTTCCCCGCGACAACCTCCGAAATTGTTTTTGTAAATCTCTATGGAAATATTCAGGGACATACCTTAGTCATATGAGATACTTCATGTCGCTCCATTCATTGATAGGAACGAACCACTGCCTCATCATGTCCGCTAGTGTCCTATCCCACCAGGCCAGTGCATTGTCCGTGAGTTGTGCGGCTGTTAAGGACACCTTTCGGGTTTCATTGTAGTCGTACCACTCAAAATGTACTTCACTCACCTTTCCCAGTCCATGTACGCTTCTGGATTGGATTTGCCTGCAAAAGTGGGTGGAATCAGTTTTATATCATAATTTGCTCAGGTGGTACCTCTGCTCTGTAGTGGTTCTATATGAGGAGCGGATCATTGCGTTTTTGGTGTTGGTGGTTCAGAGGGTGAGGCAGTAAGTCTTCGTATCCATCCTCTGAGAGATTATCGGCTTCAGGTCTGAGGATCCTTTAAGCATGGATCCGTCTGGCCTCAGGTGGAGGTGGTGGTAGTTGTGGCTATGGCTGCTCCAGTCTGACTATGTGTTCACTGAAGTTGCGCATCTCTTCTCGCATTGCAGCTATCATTAGGAACATGGCGTCTTGGGGGACTTGTGCTTTTTCTCCCATGTTACGGTGTGTTTGTTGTCCTTGTAACTTAACATAAACAACAACGCGTTACAAGCACCACAGTAAAAGAAGAGAAATGAAAACTCGCAAAAACCAAAGAAATGGAAATTTTTGAACACATGGGACAAGCAATATTCAAAAAAGCAAGAAAGGAAACTTGACAATTTGTTTTTTTGATTTTTATTTTTTGAAAAGGGACAAGCAAAACTAACAAGTTTTTTCTTCTTTTTTTCTTTTAAGATTTAACTAACACGATAAAACAAAACAAACTTAGGGTTCTTTTTTTCTTTTTACCTTAGCGAAAACAAGCAAACGATGAACCAGGATAAGCAAAACAAGTGATGAAAACTATACAACCTAAACGAAACGAAGACTAGTTACTTTCTTATTTTTATTTTTGGTCTAAACAAACAAGAGGCAAAACAAAACGAACACACGAAACAAGAGATCTAACAACTTAGGCACAAGCAAGCAATACAAGTAAAAAGATCTAGAAACTTAATAGGTCGGAAGAAGTAGTAGATCTAACACTTAAACAGAAAGCAATCAATAAATCTAACACCCTAGCAAGCAAACATGCAATAGATCTATCAAAAAAATAAACAAAACAAACGAACAGCTGTATATATATATTGTAAACTTAAACAAGCAAAGTAAGAAGCAAAAACATATCTACTAAGAAGCAAAATAAAAGGATAGAATACACCTGATAGTAGAACATATTGGCTCTAATATCAGATGAAGTGACCCTCGGTACCAAGGATTGCTACACGAACAGAACAGACTCCTTCTGTGGACAGTCGTCGGCACGGGAGAAGGCATCTGATAAGCGGATGGGTTTTGGCTTGATGGCGGTCACTTTTCTCGAGTGGGAATGGGTAAGAGAACGTGTTGGCGGAGGCGAAGTGCACTACAGAGGGATGGTAAACTCTGATACAATACGGATCTTGGTCTTTGTTGAATCACTCAAGCAAGAACAAGAGGGGTTCTCGAGTGCAAAGAAAACCGGCATCTTAATTGATTCAAGGGTAAAAAGTGTTACACGGCCGCAAGGAGACTTTATAAACAGTACTATCAGCTAGGCTTAGGGCCGAGAAAAAAATAAACAAAATGCAACAATGAAGGAAACAAAACGCAAAATGAAAACAAACACAAAAACTCATCGTTTCAATAATGTTCAAAAATAGAAACTACTTAGGCGTAGACTAAAACTCGAGCTCTGGTGTACTTTGGCGATGCCTTAGTAGTTGGAAGGACTTGGTGTACCTTCAACGACGATATATAATGAAAGGACTTACCCAGACATGTGCAGAGCCGAACGGATGGTTCATGAGTGAAATCTGATCGGGTGTCGCTGTCCGTGGTACGTGCGCGTTCGGTGTCCGGTACGGTGTCGATGTTCGCATGTTTGGTGTTCGCGGTACATGCGTGCATGGTGTCCAGTAAGGTGTCGAGGCTTGCGGTACATGCGTGCACGGTGTCTGATACAGTGTCGAGGCTTGCGGTACGTTCGTACATAGTGTCCAATACGGTGTCAAAACTTGTTGTACGTGCGTAAAGGTTGTCCATAATGTCTTGTACAACCTGGTTGAACCTCTTCCGCAGCTGCTTGTTCTTGGACCGAGTCATTGCGCATTCTCCGACTTTTGGTACGGGATTGAGTGCACCTGTTAGTTCGATGTCCGTGTCATAGAGCCACGTTAGATACTTCGATGTCCGCATCATAGAGCCACGTTAGTATCTTTCTATTTTGTCGAGAGTTTTCCGTGATTACTTCTAAATATATTGGTTGATGGGAAGCTTTAGCTTAGCTGGCCGGTATGCATAAGATATGTGACGACCCAATATCTTGAAAGATTCATTAAAATAATAAAAATGTTTTCAACAATGTGTTATTTTTAACCGGATTCGGACTAAAATTTGTCTCGATATTTCTCCTTTTCTATAGATAAATGAAGCCTTCCAATATTGACAACATCCACTAAGACAATTTATTCTTAACTTTTTCAAACTTAAGTACGAAAAAAATGTGTGAGTGATCACTACATCATCATACATACATTCTATGCAAAATTTAAATTAAAATACACATGACATTTTATCAGCAATATTTTTATGTAATGTCGTTTTGGTAAATCTTATGTTGTGGTATATTCTTTAATTCTGTCTCCACAAAAGAAGTTTAAAATAAAGTAATTTTTTTCAAATTAGCTATAATTGGTTTTCATATCAAACTTATAGGATTCTATTGGAAAAGGACCAAAGCCTTGAATGTTTACTAATTTTAGCTGGTTTTTGTTTCTTCAAAAAACTATTTTTTCACCATTCAAGAAATTTAAAAAATTAGACTCCCTAAATTTAGGAAAACTATATTTTGAGTGGTTTCTCCAAGTTTCGACGAGAACTTAATAACCATGACTTTGAGGTTTTTGTGCAAAGCCATCTTTTGTCCAACGGGATTATGTTTATTATTATTATTTTTTTGATTTATTAATTTTAAATTTATAGAAAACATAAAAAAACAAATCCAAAAACAAAAATCGAAAAACCAGAATCCACTATAAAATTAATAAACATTCAAGGCCTAAAACCTTTTTTATTCTAGAAAAAAATGCAAATGTAAATGGTGAAAACAAAGTTTCAATAATATGACGATTAGAATGTGTTTTAAATTGAATTTGGTAAAATAGACAAAAAAAATGTAATAGATAAACCTTATTGCGGGTCTAATTGTATGAGTGTCACCGAAGTTGTAGGTTTTCATTAGAGAGTGTGGCTCGTCTCATATCTATATAAACTACGATTCTATGACACCACCACCAAATGCATAATTGTATATAAATATATTTTTTAAACAAAATTATTTACTATTATAACTAATTTATGAAATGTTCGCGATCATAGAACTTAAATATATATTCCAATTTGATTTAAATTCCCATAAATATAGGAATACAGCTTATTATCTATTTATTAGAAGATTATTAATTACCTTAAGGATAGGAGATTTAAGATATGCAGAAAGTATGAGTGCACAAAAAAACTAATAAATATACTTTAAAGTCTAAATAATATTTCTAAATTTAGATGATTTTTGAAATTTAAATTAATATATATATTAATGTATTTTATATAGAAATAGCGCACATTGTATGTATAAGAAATTTTTATTAATGTATTTTAGATGCATATGGTATCATTGATTCAGAATAAGGTTTTTCAACGCAAATAAAATCTCAGATTTAAAAAATATTATGATTTGACAAAAAAAACTTTCGGATTAAATAAAATTGAATATGTTTATGGCAGTGTGTATAATTTGTTAAATAAGGTGAATGAGAAGATCTCGGAATATATAAATATACCAACATAAATATTATTTTTTAGTATGCTATAATTATGTTAATAATATAAGGTTTCTTCATTATTAAATATTTAATTTTCAAATATTTAAACTATTTTTATTTTTAAGGTCAAACCTAAACTTTTTGAATACATTTTTATATATCTAAAGAAGATCCTTTCAATCATAAATACACATAGCGTAACGTTATCGTAGAAGTAAAATTATATGAATTTTTTAATCAATGTTCTTCTTATTACATTTTAATTTTTGTGTTTAGTTTTCTATTAAACAATGAATTTTTTATGTTACAGCTTGCGATTTTGTGATATTTGGAAAAGTATGAATATCATCAACATCCTCTTCAATAAACCCAAAAAAAAAAAACAAAGTATGCCTTAAAATGTTAGTTTTCATTATTCTAATGTTATCATTATTAATTGTTTTTGTGGTATGTATTTTCACAAAATTTTGGTACGAATTTCGTTGGTAAGTGTAAATTTTCTAATCTGTTAAAACAATTCTAGGAATTATAGATTTTATATGGTTATTATTCTTTTAAAATTTTTGCTACTAAATCAGATCAAAAAGAATTTCTTATATAATTGATTTCATGTTTAATGTTTTCTAACACTTTTTCTATACGTGTTTTGGTTAAAAGAGGGTGTTAGCATTTCGTGGTTTGAATTAGTGGCAACCCTCGACATATATGAGGTATTCACTCGGATTATCTACATAGAACTATGGGTCGGATTATCTAGATAGAACTTCGGCCCACAGAAACAGGTTCAGCCGCTTCCTTTAAACTCACCTTCTCCTTCCGTAAGAGATACGAAACCTAACCGCTTCGTTTTTGCGACACGTCTTCTCCATGGGCAAGGAGGACAAGAGACTGAAGAGATGCTCTACATCCACCGATGTTGAAGCAACAGATCATAAGGGCACGAAGCCTTTGCATAAAGGATAGAAATTTGGGTTTCTTTATTGCCCGAGAGTATTTTAACCCATTGACATATAAAATCTGCTTATACATCCATGGTGATTTATTTTGGTTAAATTGAAAGTTTTATGCTAATTTGAACAGTGTTTATTTTTTTATTTTTGCTGAGAGAGAGCTGCAGAAGTCTGAGACGGATGTAAATCCTAAGAAACGCAACTACGCAAGAAGAAATCTAAAGCGAGGTCAGAAACTTAACAAGTCATCTTTCTCTTATAATTAACTCTACTGTTGTATTAATTTTTTCTTAGGCTTGACATAAGTAACTGTCACTTAAGATGGCTAATCAGTCTCACAGACTTCTTAATTACTTGTTTTGAGAAACTTTATGGCTTCGATTGGTAACATTGCATAATAGCGGAATAGCAGAAAATAAAATTAAGCTGCGTAATGACTTAATCTGCTGAATGAAATATTACGGAATAACCAAAATTGTCCTATTGGATAAATTTTGCGGAATGACGAAATATAGTTATTATTTTTTGAGAAAAATATAACTACTTAAAAAATTAAGTTATTTAATATAAATTTCATTATTTAATAATCAGAAAATTGTTAAACAAATATTTAAAATTAGAAATAAATGAAACATTCTAAATATATTAGAGTAAAATAACATAAAAATATTACTCAAACACTTATAATTTCAAAATTATAAATAACAAGATCTAAATAATATATTAATATTCATGCAGCCATATTAATATTCATGCAACCGTATTATCTATGCTCAAAGTTAATTTTTTAGTATGGAATAATGAAAATAAACAATTTATTTTACTATTAGACAAATAAGCAACTATATTCTCACTTAATTGCTTAATGCCATTACTTGTATTTTTTTAGCAAAAACGTAATCTCTGCGTTTTTGTGTTTTTTGACTCATTACATAGTTTTTTTTATTGGTAAAATTTCTGCGGAATCGCGTTACAAAATTTGAACTATATGTCCTCTCTCTCTCACATACTGTTGTTACTCTTCTCTCTAGCAAATTGATGAAGATGATTTGGAACCCAAGAAGAAGCAGAAAAAGCACAAGACGAAGGTAAGATTCTAGAGGAAGTTCCAAAAAAAAAATTATTCATCCATGATCCATGTTACTGTTTTTTTTATTTACTTGAAATGAAAACTTTGAACTAAGAATGCTTTGATTCTGTATTTTTCTTGTAATCGAATGGCAGGAGATGAAAAAACTGAAGGAAATCTTTCAAAGAGATGACTGAAACTGTGAAAAACCTGCAGGATTTTTTAATGTCAAAAGCTTATCTATCGGGGATTACATTGAAGGTCTTTAATAATAAAGTATAAGTTTTGGTTACTAGGAATCTCTGTTGTTGACTGACTGAAACTATGAAAAAAACCACAGGAGATGTTACTGACCAAGGCCCCAGATACTTCATCCAAGGTATAAGTTCATCTTTTTGTTTATAGCTGTTGCATTTATATTGTAGGCTGAGAGAGGACGATACATTACACTTTTGATGGATATGAGCTAAATACCTTAGCCTACTTCTCGGCCCGACAAGGAAAAAGAGGTCCTAAATGCTCGGCCCGACCTATTTAGCCTGAAGGGGCAAAAGAGGGAATAGCGCAAATGGAACCCTAGCCATTTCTCTCTATAAATAGTGAAGGGTCACCGTTGAGAAGATGATCCATATTTTAGGTAAAGAATTACTACTACTTTTATCTGTCTAATTGCATTTTCTTTTAGTTTTGGTTCACGTGAACATCGTTGTAATCCACGTTCCCGATCCAATCAGAGATGTCCGCCCGCTTTACTATTTTCGTATATCCCCGTTATTATTTAACATCATTGTAGTCGCAGCACTAAAAATTGGCGCCCACTGTGAGGCTCGAACCGACGACCACAAGGTTAAGAGCCTTGAATGCAAGTGAGTAACACTCCCTCAGCGTTCCATCAAAACAGGCTATCTTTTATGAGCGTATAATGGGCATTGCGAGTTCACAAATGTCGTGTTGCCCATTTGTCTTGAAGTGCTATGCCATCGGCGATATAGTTGTGGATTTCGTTAATCCAATTGTCTGTTGTTGAGATTTCTGCTGCAAGTAGATCTTTATCAACAAGAATATCATCGGAAATAGCGAACGTTGTTGCAGGTCGCTTGACCGTGGGTAACTTGACTGTGGGTGGCGTAGCGACGTCAATGCTTGGCTTATCAATGCTCTCAACTGGTATGACACGACGAAGGTCAGGATCTGATGTTGACCCTAGTGTGGCCAATGCGTCGGCGGGTGCATTGTCACTTCTTGGGATCTTCTCGAGCTCGAAGGACTCAATGTGTGTTGATAGTTCGCAGACTATCTTGAGGTAAGCATTTATTCGCTTATTCTTCGTCTCGTAGTCTCCGCTGAACTAATTGACAACGTGTTGAGAGTCACAGTATGCTTGAATTCGTTTTGCCCGGATGCCTTGAGCAAGGCGTAACCCGGCGATGAGTGCTTCGTACTCAGCCTCGTTGTTTGATGCTGGGAAGGCAAAGCTGAAGGACTCTTTGAGTACTTCTTCGGTTGGTGATTCCAATCGTATGTCAATTCTAGAGCCAAGTTTTGATGATGCTCCATCTACTTGCAAAACCCATTTTTCCATTGTCGGGATGCTTTCGGAGAGTATGGGAGAAAGTTTGACGAGGGAATCAGCCAAGACCTTAGACTTCGCGCTCGTTCGATTTTTGTACTCGATATAATAATTGCTTAGTTCGATGGCCCATTTAGCGAGTCTTCCGGATTGGCTCGGACTATGCAAAATTGTACATAATGGTTGGTTCGTTAGGGCCGCAACGGTGTGTGACTAGTTTGGCGCAACTTTTGTGCGGATATCACGACCGCAAAGGCGAGTTTGTCCATAGTCGGGTATCGTAGTTTGGCTCCATCGAGTGTTTTGCTCACGTAGAATATCAGGTGTTTCTCTCCTCGGTCTTCTTTGACAAGCACGCGGCTAATAGTTCATTTAGAGACGGAGATGTAAAGATATAACGTTTCTCCTTCGTCTAGTTTTGCTAAGATTGGCGGAGTTGAAAGATACTTCTTGAGCTCTTTGAAGGCGGTTTCACACCTCCCGTCCCACTCGAAGCGTTTGTTTGCACGTAGCAACTAATAGAACGGAAGACACCTATCGGATGATCTTGATATGAAACGATTCAATACCGCGTTACGTCCCGTAAGTTTTTGAACCTCGCGAGTGTTCCTTGGAGAGGGGAGGTCTATGATAGCGGCTATTTGCTTCGGATTGCTTCGATGCCTTGTTTAGTAACGAGATATTCAATGAACTCGCCTAACGTTACCCCGAATGTACACTTGGTTGGATTTAGCTTCATGTTGGATTTAGCGAAACACTCTCGTAAGTGCCTGATGTAATCTTCTGAGCGGGACGATTTGACGAGAATGTCGTTGATGTAAACTTCAATGGTTTTTCCAAGCTGATTAGCGAACATCCGGTATACTAGACGTTAGACGTTGATACGTTACTCCTGCGTTTTGAGTCCGAACGGCATCACCTTATAGCAGTAAGTACCTGTTTGTGATAAACACCTTCTTCTTGTGATCGTCTTTGTGCATAACGATCTGGTTATAACCAGAAAATGCATCCATAAAAGATAATATTTTGTTCTCGGCTATTTCTTTGACTAGCTGATCGATATGCGGAAGAGGAAAACTATCTTTAGGGCATGCCTTATTGAGATCAAAAATTTTATGCACATCCGTCATTTGCCGTTCTTTTTCTTGACGACCACATGATTGGCTAGCCATTCAGGGTACTTCACTTCAACTATTGAACCGACATCGAGAAGTTTATCGACTTCTTTGTTTACAGCGGTTGCTCGATCAAGACCAAGCTTGCGATGTTTTTGCTTGACTAGTGTGTAAGTCAGATCGACGTTTATGTTGTGAGTAGCGATTACTGAATTGATCCCGGTCATATCTTCAATCAACCACGCGAAAGTGGCCATATTTTGACGGAGGAATTGGACGAGCTCTTCTTCATGTTTTGAAATAAGTCAGCACCATTGTTGACACAACGCTCATGACTGTTGACTTGAACGGTGTTGCAACTTGAGAGAGCAAGGTCGTAGGTGATGGCGTTGTCGAGCTCCGCTCCTCCCTTCTTTAATTGCTATAAAACTTTAGGATTTTGCATCTTTCGCTCGACAAGGAAATAGGTACGAGATGCGTGTTGGTTACCGCGTATCGTTTGAATTCCTTGGAGTAAAGGAAACTTGGCACACTAGTGATAAGTTGACACAACTGATTTCATCTTGTGCAACCATAGTTCGGCAACATGATTTTGTCAACGGTCATAAGTGAGTCTCCATCAAAGCCAGTTAGCTCTTAAGTCTCGGGTTTAACGGTGCGGAGATTGATTTGCATCTTCTGCAGGACGTCTTTGAATAAGATATTTATGAAGCTCCCGGTGTCAATCAAAACTCGCGTCACTGCGTTCTCTCCGATGATTATCTCGATTACCAGCGGATCATTATGGACCTAGGAAAGCCGATGGCGTCGTCTTCGGTGAAGAAGATCTCTTTCGAGTTTGGTCGGGCTAGTGTATCTCTCCTTAGGTAAATATTTTGTGTCTCTGCTTGGCGCCTGTAGTCCTTGATTAATCCCACAAAAGTTAAACCTCCCATCATCATGTTGATCAGGCGTCTTGAAGCTACTAAGACGTCTTCTTCCCTGGCTTGTCCCTGGCGCATTTTGGTTCGTCGTCTCGTGTGTCGTCGGATCGACGTATTTTGTTGTTACGGCCTTGAGAATTGGCAGGACGGTGATCACGAGTAGCGCACTTGGGCGGATCAACTCTTACGTTGCCTTTTTGTATTTCGAGAGAAGTTTAACCTGTAGAGAGCGACAATCGTCGGTAGTGTGGTTGAGGCATCTCTGGAAATATAAAAATATCTCGGAGTCCTTGATTTCATCGTTGCGGTGATACTCGTTCCATCATTTAGGTATGTCGTCTGAGCTACTGACTTGGTAAGCCGACGCCATCTTTCTGATGGTTTCTTTGTATTCTTGGTCATAGTGTTGATGAGGTTCGATGTACTCATCCTTCGATTTTTCTTTCAGGATCGCTAGTTTGGGGGCCGTGTGACGTTTTTCGTGGACTGCCTTGTCTTTTTCGATTGTGATGTGCCTGCCGGCGTGGTGGAGTCCGTCTTCCAGTGTTGCTGGTTGGTTGAGCATTAGATCTTCGGGGAACCGAGAGTCATGCCATAGATGATACCCGACGACAGCATCGTCGGGTACGACCACATCAGAGATGACACCCGACGGCTTTGAAGCGTCCAATGAAGGTGCGTTGGGGTTCTTAGCGCCTTGTGCCATGGTCCACAAGTCGGCGTTTGCCGTTCCCTTTTCAATGTACATCGAATAATGCTTTAAGAACACCTTGGACAATTGGTCATAGTTGTTAATCGAGTTGGCTTCGAACCGGGAGAATCAGTTTAGTGCGGGACCGCTTAGGTGCTTGACGAACAGCTGGCAGCTACCTCCGTCTTGTTTCTCTGTATAGAAGTGTGTGCGGCCTATTGCGTGGTTAAAGGTCCTCAGGAATCGTGCTGGATCAGAGTTTTCTTCGTAACTCTGCAGCTTCATCTTCCCGCTATGCTTCGCGCAGACGTTGGATATGCGTGAAATAAAGGGTGATCGTCGTGTTTCTCCTAATACCTTCTATAATTCTGACGCTGAACTGATCGCGTGGTGCATTTTAGAGGTTATTTCGCGGAGCGTCGTCTTCATCTACTCGAGTTCACGATCGCGAGTATCAACAGGATTGTCTTCACTCAGCTGTCTTCCCTGCGGATATTCCTCGATTGATCTGACTATGATTGAGGATGGTCGACAATATTTCGTTCGCTCTAGGTCTGGAGTTTGCTGCAGTCGGATGACGGGTTTGGAGCAGTGCTGCCTTGTACTTTAGCCCCTTGAGGTTCTAGATCAGACTCGGAGGACTTCCTGTGCTGCCACGATGACATCAAGTCTGTCGTTCGTTTTCTCCTCATGTCTGTCAAGTAAACCGAGGATGGTCTGCATCAAACCGTCGAGGCTAGCTCTGTTCTCCTCGATTTCGTTAGCTTCCACGTTTAAGGCTGATCTAACTCCACAAAGTGCAGCATTTGTAGGAGTTGGCAGATTGATGCGAGTTGCAGCGCCTCCAGGGGTTGCGTAGTTGCCAACGACACCTCTGCGTCGTCATTGGGCGGCCCATCGAAGGTCGGCAGTAGCTCGTGGCTCAGCTGGCGGTGGAGCATGTTGTTGGTCTTGTTGCTTAGTAAATTCGCTAGGATATCGCGATTGTAGTGGTTTGATGCAACTCGTCGTCGCTGACTCTTAGCTCGCTCGAGGTATCGGTCTGGTTGTCGTGGAGCTTGCCGAGGTCTGGTTCCATTGCTAAATCCCGTTGAAATGGAGAAATGCTTCGATCTGCTCTATGTTGGACGCCAATAGTGATCCCCAAACACCAACCAATCGCTGATAACCACTCACCGAACTCTAGCCTTTCCTCAAAACTCAAGCCCCATGATTGTAAAAAATTAAACTCAAATCATCCGAACGTGAACCATATGCACGAGTTAAAGAGAATGATTGTAAAAAGTTAAAAAATATAAAGTAATAAAGGGAGATAAAGGGTGAAAGGAAGCATAGAAAAGAGCCTTGTTCAAATACTCGCTAGGCGCTAGTCGGGCGGCAAGGCTGGGTCTAGCGCCTAGCGAGAAAATCGGGGATTAAGCGGGATTTACGCGGGGCCGAATTTTCGGACTATTATTTAGTTTTTGTTATATATTATTAAATATTTTAAGGAAAGACAAGATGTTGGTTAGTGCAGTGGTTAATGTACTTTAATTCAGCCCAAGAGATACAAGTTCGATCCTGTCCTGCCCAATTTTCCATATTTTTAACTCAAAAAAATAAATGAAGGACAAAATGGACATTTCCAATCCATCTTCTTCTTCACCTCTGCGCGACCCTAATCCTAACAATGGCGGCCGCCTCTTTTTTTTCTTCGTTTTTCACAGTTTTCTTGCAGATTTCACTATATTAATATCCACAATGGATAGATTCGCTCAAGAACAGTCATATTGTTAAGTTAATGTGAAGAAAAACTTGATTTTCTTAAGGTCACCGAGTTTTTGTCCGAAGAGACCCAAATCGCGGCGGCTGGAGGCCGAGTAACGATTTTCTGGCGACTTTGCGGCCTCAGGCGCCGCGTTTTAGAACAAAGTGACTTAAAAATTAATAATAAATACAATAGCAATAAAAAATAAATGAAGGGAAAGAAGACAACGCAAATAGAGGGAGGCAAATTAATAATAAAGGAAGATGTAAAAAAAAACGACGTAAAGGAGAAGAAAGTAAAGAAAAAATAAAATAAAATGTAAAGGAGAGAGAGTTTAAAAGAAAATACCTTTTAATTTTCTCTTCCACTTTTCAGACTTTGGACGTGGCAAAGAAAGGGAAAAAGACAAAATAAGAGAAAAGAGTAATATATATGTAAAACAATTTTTTATGAGCTCTTCTGTTTTCTTTACTCCCCACTTTGTTGAGAAAAGCGTTAGAGGCAAATTAAAAACAAAAAGGAGATTCATATATATATATATCTAAGAAGGTTTAAGAGGATTTATGAAATATTTGTAAAAATGTTTTTTAAAAATAATTGCTGAAAATTTATTAAAGATTTTTCCAAAGATTCACAAAATATTTTTTTGGATATACATACAAGATTTTCAGAAAAATTCTAAAAGATTCAAAAAAGATTTCGGAAGATTTGCGGAAATTTTACAAAAATATCATCTTGGACTGGCCCGATGTATCTGAAGCAAGGGCTCCTCCGGTGTTTTCGAGCACGCTCTCATCCACCGGACTAAAGAGGGGCCTACTGATGGATATGGGCTAAATCCCTTAATCCACTTCTCGGCCCGACAAGGAAAAAGAGGTCATAAATGCTTCGTCCGACCCGTTAAGTCTGAAAGGGCAAAAGAGAGAATTGCGCAAGTCATTTCTCTTTTTAAATAGTAAAGGATCATCATTGAGAAGAAGATCTAGATTTTAGGCAAAGAATTACTACTACGTTTCTCTATCTAATTGCATTTCCTTTTAGTTTCGGTTCACGTGAATATCGTTGTAATCCGCGTTTTCGATCCAATAAGAGAGATTGCTTCGTCCGCCCGCTTTACTATTTTCGTATATCCTTGTTATCATTTTACATCGTCGTAGTCGCAGCACTAACAACTTTATAGCTGATTTACTTTCTACTGACTTGATTCCAAAGAAATCTGGTTTTTGTCTGTATGTAGGAAGAAGAAACACTAGAGAAAACGGAGGAATTGGCAACAAATGAGTGTTGTTTTGAATTTGATGGTGTGGATGGAAACCACAAAAATATTGTTTTCGGTAGGGGATTGGATACTTTCCTTTCTAGGGATGATATGACGAGCGCATTGAGGAAGCATTTTGAGTCACGTGGACGTGAAGTCAAAAGGTATTTTATTCCCATAGAGTGTCAAATCGGTGCTCCTTTAGGTTTTGCAACTTTTTCCTCTCCAATATTGTTTTGACTTTAATACCAACTTTAAGATTGACCATTGCCTTATTCTCTTTACAGATTTGCTTTCATTGATGTGGATCATGAACAAAAGGCCTTAAAACACTGTAGCGGTTACATGGGAGGACACTAGCTTTATGTTATGATGGCTGCAGTTCAACCGGAAATACATGAGTTCCCTAACTTTATGGGGTGTGAACATTGTGGTACTTATCTTTTGAAGCGTCCTTTGGAAAGATTCTTTAACAGGCTGCAGTATTAGGCTCCACAACTAATATTGGCTGCTCTGCTATTTGTTTATTCACCAGATGAAACTTTTATTATTACTAGAAATAGGATCCGCGTGTACAAGCGGGATACTTTTTTAATATATGAATATATAGATATTAAATTTTAAAAAGCTAAATTTAATTATTAAGATAAATTCCAATACATATTTTCAAAATGAAAATTATTAATACTTTTTAAATATTAAATGTGAATTTCTCTTTTATTTGTCGCCAAATAGCGTTTATCTTCGCCAAACACTTTTTACACTCCATGTTTTATCTTCCTCCTTTTGTCGTCGCTTTGTTTTAGAGAAGATGATGCAACATTGGTATTCTCTCTATCCCAAATTATTAGATTTTAAGATTTTGTTTTGTTCCAAATTATTATAGTTTTCCAAATATCTATGCAAATTTGAATTTAATTTAATTCAACAATAACTACAAAAATTTTGGTCAAAGAATTTGAAAAGTCTAACTAATAACCATCGATGACTTTTTAACCTATTTGCATTCTTTTTTTTTTCTTCTTCATTTTTTATACATTCATTTAATGATGATTTTTGTGACATAGGAGTGTCCATTTAGGTAGAAAATTCAATAACTTGGGACATAGGAGTAATTCTTTTATTTCTTAGATAGACAAATTTATACATGTTCAAAAGTTTATGGATCTCTATCAATATATATTGTTTGACGTCGTCATCTTTCAATTCCAAGTTGTTGACGAATCTCTTGCGTTGCATGTAAACAATATCCTCTTCGAGATATTTCCTTCCACAAACTAAAAAGATTAATAACATCACAATGGAGGAACATTGTTACAAATAGTTTTCGTAATTGATAAGCGATAGCCCATGGTGATGGATCTTTCATTGCTTCATTCCATTCTTTGTCTCCATTTAATAGATTCATAACATCATAACTTTTTTAGAAAGTTTTATAATGGATTTCGGCAATTGGTTTGAGCAGAGCTAACGGTTTTAGGAGATTAAATAGTAGCTTTAGATAGTTTAATTCACCATATGATTGGTGAACTTGAACTATTCTTTTTCTTTGGATTGTGAGACATGGTTTGCTTTCTGTCCAAATCTTGTATTTTATATTCCACACAAACCTTGTTGGATTTTGGATATAAAACTCTTTATTCTGTAAAAATGAATATTTTGGTTTTCATTGTTATCGATTTCTATTTGAATTGTTAGAAGTCATATTTCTTCATAGAAACAATATGTAGCAAAGTGAAACTAATATAATCTTTGGGTGTTATTGAAATTTTTGCAATCTTGTAGAAGATTTAAAAAGGTGAGTTTTGCTCAGATTTCCAAAATCGCTACTAACAATGTTAATGCGAGTAGACCTAAGAATTTTTGGGTGAGTTAACAAAATTAATAGAAACTAGGATTACACCCGCGATTCAACCGCGGGTCAAGTTATTCAAATGCGTATGGTAACATATTGTTGTCATATGATTTTCTAACTTATTTTTGAATATATTTCATTTTTAATATGTTTTCTCACTTCATTGCTGAATATATTTCATAGTGATTTATAAATTATATTATATATTATATATATTGTAGTTTTTTGTTACTTTGATGTTTAAACATGTTTATGGCCTGACTCGTTTCAACGCAGCGGGTGCGGTTGCAGTCGCAAACGATGCGGTTTCTAGCGCTACTAAGCGTTTTGAACGACTGCTTTAACGTTTGAAAATAAGTGTGTTTGCAGGAATTTTACGAGTGGTTGACCAGCGGGTGCATCAGCAGTTGAATAAAAAATAATCAAAATAATTATAATATATTACTATAAGAAAGTAAAAAACCCAAAATTATGTTATTATGATTAAATATTGAAAAAAATTGAACATGGTTATTAATTAAAAACCATAATTAAATTACTAAAAAATTATTTTAAAAAAATATTTTTATAGTGAAATTCTTATTAGTTTGTGCATTTGGAAATCACCAAAAATTGCATCAAATGATGTGACAAACTGTAAAAAATGTGCTCGAATTCGTAGATTTTCCTGATTATCTTTTTTTTTTGTATGAATGTTAAATATATTCAACTAAAAAGCGTTCATAGCGACGTTGCTTTTTGATCATTCGATGTCGGCTCTTCCTGATTATCTTTATTTATGTTATAAACTTTTTCCAATGAATCCAAAAATTTTTTGGGTCGACTCCAACTCTAATCAATTCCAAACTGTTCGGTAATATTCGTAAGAATATTTTGTTTTTAAAGTTCAAATAGAAATCTATTTTTGGGTTCTTCCGCTTGTTTCTCCACAATTACCTGTTGAAGTAGAAAGGCAAGTTGAAACATATATTTAATCAAAAGCCTAAAAACAATACAAATACAAAAGATGATGCCATGAAAAGTTTTCAAGGAGTTATACAGAAGCTAATGAATAGATAAAAAAATATATGATATTACGTTTGCTTCTTGATTTTCAGCAGTTTGTGTTGAAGTCACAATTTTAATTTGGAGAAAATTGAGAAAATTGGGTTACAAAAAATTATTAGGTTTTAAGAAAGAAAACGTGATACAAACAGATATATATATATATATATATATATATATCGCTAAAAATTGTTTTTTTATTAACTCAAGCGATGGTTTCCTTTATTTATCCAACCGCAACTGCCAGCAACCGCAAACGCTTGCGGAAATCAGCTTTTGAAAATCAAGCAATTTAAAGCGATATAAAGCAATTTCTTTAATTTTTTCAATCGCTAACAACCGCTCCCACCCGCAAATGTACAACCCGCAAATGCAGCGTTTGTGGGTGGTAGCGGAAGAATCAATCAAGCCCTATGTTTATTTTATTTTATTTCATGTACTTTAATTTCATTTATAGAGATATGTTTTTTTGTAAACATAAGCAGATTACACTTTTATATGAAATTAAATATTTTTTGTTTATTGCAATTATTTCTAATGGAATAAATTCTTTAATTACATGTTCAACATTTGTTATGCTTGGTGTATATGTTACATTCTGTTTAGATTTAAATATATTAAATTATATTACAGTTAATTAACATTAAGAGAAAAATTTGATATAATTAAAGTCAATGTCATTAAGCAAAAAAAGTAATAAATTTAAGACACAATTTAAGACACAAGTTTCACCAAATCATAGATACAAGAAGTTCAACCTCGTTCTTAGCAAATGGCTCATTTTTAAATCTTTTGGTTATTCATGTTGTCTTCAACATATATAGATGAACGAAACACGCAAGATGAACACTAATACCAATCAAATTTAAAATAGCTTGTCTTAGTCACATGAGTAATACTATGTTAAAAGATTATAGAGGTTACAAATTTCAAAATAACACATAGAGGTTACAAAATCCGATGAGGTCAGTCATAAAATACATGAAAATAATAATTTATAAAAATAATAATTTATAAAAATAGTAATGAATAATAACCACCAAAAATTTCATTCATACATGAAAATGATATCTTCAAAATCTTTGAATCTTGGATCCTCTATTATGTCGGAGATTCCATTGCCATTAATAAGCTGATAATCTATTCAAAAGAAAATCGTCCTATAAATAGGTTAACTATTGACATTATAAGAATCTATTTATTTATGAATAAAATAATATACTTCCGATTTTAACCACTCTCCAAAGCTTGAACATGCAAAGACTAACATTACCAATTCTCATTTTAAACCTATTGAAAGTCTCATTTGCATAGACACCGGTTGCAAAACAATCTATCTCTCACCTCCTTCATTATAAATTTTAAAATTAACAACACATTGAATTCAACACATAATAGAGTTTAATCGTTTTTTGCAGTCTCTTATAACTCTTATAACTCATGAGTGTCCGCATAGACGTTACCAAGCGTCTGAATTATTTGAAACCATCAAAACTAACGCATAGCTGAAATTTGTGGCGTTTGGTCACCGCGTAGCGCGTAAACGCCGCCTAGGCCCCACCTAGGCCGCATTTTAGAACAATGAGCATAAGAGTATATTCTTAGAGGAGAATAATAAGATTTTGTTAGTGGTGAAAAGTTTTGAAAGGTTTGTTATTTATAGTAATTTTGTTGTCAAAATTTGTGATTAGTTTGTATATTTTTTATTGATTTTATAAAATTTTATTAATGATACACAAAAATCTATGGATACTAAATTTTTATTTATGAATATTGCATGATTAATGTAGATTAATTCAATATATGTACTTTAAACATAAAAGTAATAAACTACGAAAAAATCATTTTAAATATTATTTTAATATATTTTTATAAAAGATGATGTGGCATCATAAGAAGTGATTAAATGTCACACCCTTGTGAGACCTAACCCTCTCTTCATATAATAGATTTATTTTTTTGTGTTGTCAGAAAGTTATATTACGACTTGTACTATTTAATAGCAAAACTTATGTTTGAATTCTACGAATGAATTTATGTTTAAATTTATGAGATCATGATTAAATGCAATATGAATTGGTAGGTATAACCACCGTATAACCTTTACACTTGATTTACAACAATTTGGTCCATGTCGATTGTGATTCTCTTTTTCTTTCGTTTGGTTTGGGAGCAATAATTAAGGAACAATTCAATTGTGTGCATATTAGAGAGTAAGGCACAAAAATTTCGGCCCACAGAAAAAGATCCAGCCCACAATAATCTTTTCAACTCATCTTCTCCCGACGACATTTATGTAAGAGATTCAATCGTTAGTTTCAAGTTCTCAACCTTCAATCAATCTTTGAATCCACCGTATCTTAGAGTGAGTAATTAGAAGGTGACTTATTGTTATTATTCATTATCACCGCATAGAATCCACTGTAAATTTGTCAAATGTATATGTCATGGCTTTAGATAGAGGATGAAGTAATGCTTATTAGATAGAGGATGAAATAATGGTTGTTAGTTAGAGGATGAAATAATGCTTATTAATTAGTATTGCCTTATTTTTCTTTGGATTTGGTTTCATATGCGTTTTATCTAGTTTATGTTGTGACATTTAGTCTCGTTGAAAGAATCGAAATCTTGTTTACCTTTTAATTGGTTTAGTTTTTCAGATTCTAATTGGTTTATATTTCTGGACTTTGGGTTAGAAATTTACTTTTTGGGGATTCTTATCTGCCTTTTGTATTTGTGATAACTTGCTTTTGTGTAAGATCCCCAACTCAAAAGTTTCTTATTGAACATGAGGCCCATGAGCCCAAAAAGAATAAAAGCCACAAAAAGAAAAAACAGGTCATATCGTTTTTTTGTATGTGGGTGTATGTATTGCATATATCTTGTCGCCCTTGTTAAGCGACCGAAGTCACGAACTAAAACCCTAATAGCAACGCATCACCTTTACGTTTGAGATTGAGCAGTTGTAGTTGAACTCTTGATATTGATGTCGTTCGTGTTGAGAAGAAGAAGATAAAGGTGGTGTTGTTGTGTTGTTATCGTGTTGTTATCGAAGAGAAAGAGAAGGGGAGGAGAAAGAGAGACCCACTGAGAGAGAAAGTTACCGGAACTAAACCGTAGAACCACTACAGCCACCTTGTTCCACCATAGATTGCTGTTACGGGTCATCGGAGGTCAGCCATTGTCACCGGAGCAGCCGTAGCTACCATCAAGACCTTTAAGGGTAAGGAATTCGTAGACTTATTTGGTAACTTGCGCAGGAAGTCTCTGGCTTTGTTTATGGTCAGTTGCTTGTGATGTAAGCTATATGAATCCTAGATCTAATCTCTGTTTGCTTTCGATTGTTGAACCATGAGGACTTAACCACCGTGGGCTTCATCTATGCCGTTTGAGCTGCCGAGAAAAAGTAATCGGCCAAACTGAACTTGTGTCGTTGTGGTTGTATTGTTTTTTGATTATTTTACCGAGTATCTAAACCAGTCTAAACCGAAGAATCAGGCTGTTTAATAAAGTCCATTAAACCGAAGCTTAGATTTGATCACGTGAAGTATTGTGGTGTTGTGCTGCGGTGTTATCAAATTATTGGATTTGGTTTGGCTCAAATATTAAACCGAGTATATGAACCAGTTTAACCAAGGGACTTTCGTGTAATTGATCTGATTATTTAACCAAAGTCTCTGAGCCTAAACCAACTAAACCAATTGCTGGAATTATGAGTCAAGTTTTCGTTGGAGGGTTGGTTTCGTTTATTATTAAAATGCTTTGGTTTATTATCAATTAATTTAATGGAGAATACTAAAGTTAATTTAATCAAGACTTAGAACTTGGCTTGGTTATTGTTATTGTTATGCACGAGTGAAATGTGTAGGGTGAAGTGATAAGGCACAATGGACCTGTTATGCACGAGAGATGGCGTGTGTTGACACGTGGAATTCGGGTCGTGTTGGGAGGTTATGGGACGTAGCTCCATATGCGTGATATGTGTGTGTCGTTGATATGTTCTTGCATGCTTGTCTTATGTTTAGACTTTTTGATTGCCTATATGTTTTTGTATGTGGAAAATTCACGAGCCTAGATGTGTTTGTATCTTAGGTAATATCTTTGTTAGATCGAGTTTGTTTGAGTTTTGATGGTGTCGTTACTTGAAATTAGTAGTCGATTGTGGTGATATTGTTTGACTCTAATCGAATCAATTGTGGTTTTATTGTTTGCCTCTAGTCAAATCAATTATTTGGTGTTAAGGGATATTGTACGTGAAACAATCTTTTTACTATGCAGACCAATCATAACAAACATAGAAAGATAAACAAACAAAGAAAATGTAATTTTTGCCTTGGGATTCATAAATTTCTTTTCATCTCAATCTTTTTCACTTCTCTTCTCCACTTTGGGAAGACAATGTAATTTCTTCTTAATAGTAATAATATTAATAATCTGACTTTAGCCATACTTTTGAAAATGAAAGTTCACTCTGCTTTTTTACTTAACTTGTTTCCAGAAACTTAAGAATTAGTACTCATTCTAATCGAATCAATTGTGCTGTTATTGTTTGAATCTAATTGAATCAATTGTGGTGGTAAGTGGGTCAAACCAAGTCTTATTGTCTTTAATCATACATGTCTCAATACCTTTTTCACACAAAATATTTAAAAATAACATGAATCGTTATAACTTATGTTAGACAATTTTGTATTGCCTTTTTTTAATTATTTTTCTTCTAATCAATGTAGAAAATAGAGCAAATGAAGAAAGTTTTAAAGGAGATTAAAGGACAAATTAATGAGTTAAACAAGGAGTTGCTAACTATTGCTAACATAGATTCATTTACTCTCCTGAAGGTACATGAATGATATTAACTTGTTTTTACAATTTTACGAGTATGACATCTTTTGACATTTTGTTATGTTGAGTCGAATTTGGATGCTGATGAAATTTTCTTATCTTGGATACTCAAGAGGCCAAATTTAATTAGTAGACATGCCGATCAAACGATAGATTTATCATTCATCAAAAATATATCCTTCATCTCTACTAATACTTAATAAAAACAGTTTTCTCTTAATAAATGAACTAACTTGTTTATTCTTTAGAAAATTCAAATGATTGTTGGGCTTATTCTTTTACTCGAGGCCTATATGCTGTCATGAAGCAATATGGACATATTGAAGGCTTTCTCACTACAAAGTTGCTTATTGCTCAGATCGATAAGAAGTTTTTGACCGAAAAACGTACATTTCCCAAGACTATCGATGTTGCACCTTCATTGCTTCAGTATTATGGATATAGTTTGATTGTGCATCATCGTCTAAAGCTGGAATTTTTTAGGGAAAATGAAGAGTTTGAAAAAATTATAGAGCGACGACTAGCTATAGGTCAACTAGCAATGTGTTTCTACTATGTGCCATGTTTTTACAATTTTACATGTATGACATTTTTTGATATTTTGTTATGTTCAGTCGAATTTGGATGTTGGTGAAATTCTCTTATTTTGGAGATTCAAGAGGCCAAATTTAATTAGTAGTCATGTCAATCAGATGATAGGTTTGTTATTCATCAAGATAATGTCATACATCTCTACTAGTACTTAATAAAATATAGTTTTCTCATAATAAATGAACTAACTTGTTTATGTTTTGGAAAATTCAGAAGATTGTTGGGTTCATGCTTTTGCTCGAGGTCTATCTGTTGTCATTAAACAACATGGACATACGGATGACTTTACCACTGCAAAGTTGCTTATTGCTCATATCGATAAGATATTTTTGACCAAAAAATGTGCATTTCCGAAAATGATGAGTTTGAGAAATTTATAGAGCGGTGACTAGCTATAGGTCAAGTGGCAATGTGTTTCTACTATGTGCCACGTTATCTTTTTTTCATGCCTAAAAACAAAGTATGTAAGTTTAAATCTTTATTCAAATTTTAATTATATATATTCAGCTTATGATCATTTGTTTATACTGACAGAAGTTGTCTAGCTGATACATACTTAATCTTTTTCAGGCATTTTTCCGTCCAAGCGTCATGGATATCGAGGCAATGCATTACGAGAGTTTAGATAGTCATTGTGCTGTCATAACCGCTCGTGGAGTGATCTTGAGGGGTAATGAGCTTATTGAGTTTTGGGAGATCCAGGAAACTCGAGGAGAATTATTTAGATATAAGGCTTTTACTCGATTAGAACGCCACAGAGCCTCATTGTAGAAGTTTATGAATTTACGATATATATATTTTCCCTTTTCCTCTAAAATAAACTATTATTTTGGTTTTATCATAGAAATATTTATTGATTTAGTTCTTTTTTGTTTTGGCCTTGATCGTGGGAGAAGATATTACTTCAAGAAGATCCTAAAATATATTATATGATGAAATGTTAGTATGATATTTTTAAGTATTTGCACTTTTTCCTATTGAATGATGAAATTCTGTAATTTTTGTCTTTCAAAGCTATTACGCAATTTCTTGTAATTCTTCATGCACATTATAATTCGTTTAAAGCGATGTGTAAGGAGTACTGGTTATTTTATTAAGAATCATTTAATCTAATTTTGTCATCAGCCTAACACATATATTATTATAAATTGCATGCTCAAGTCTATTAAGAAAGGAAGTAAATTCGTTTAGAGGATTAGCTTATTTGTTAGCTTAGTTCAAAATCTACCATCCATTCAATGAAGAATGATATTAGATTCATAGACTCATTTACTCTTCTAAAGGTACAAGAATGATACTAACTTATTTTTACAATTTTACATGTATGACATCGTTTAACATTTTGTTATCAGTCGAATTTGGATGTTAGTGAACTTTTCTTATCTTGTAGACTCAAGAGGCCAGATTTAATTAGTAGCTATGTCAATCAAATGATAGGTTTGTCATTCATCAAGATAATTTCATTCATCAAGATAGTAGCCATTTAGTTCTTTTTTGTTTTATCCTTGATCGAGGGGGAAGATTTTACTTCAAGAGGATCCTAAAATATATTATATGATGAAATGTTAGTATGATATTTTTAAGTATTTGCACATTTTCGTATTAAATAATGAAATTCTGTAATTTTTATCTTTCAAAACTACTATGCAACTTCGTGTAATTCTTCATGCACATTATAATTCGTTGAAGCGATGTGGAAGGATCATATTTTGAGTACTGATTTTTTTATTAAGAATCTTTTAATATAATTTTGTCATCAACCAAACACATATCTTATTATATAAAATGTAGTTTTAAAAGTTAGTAACTCACATAATCGCGACACGTGTCATGTTTAT
This sequence comes from Crucihimalaya himalaica, assembly GCA_004349715.1. Taxonomy (NCBI): domain Eukaryota; kingdom Viridiplantae; phylum Streptophyta; class Magnoliopsida; order Brassicales; family Brassicaceae; genus Crucihimalaya; species Crucihimalaya himalaica. The sequence goes on from SMJT01000144.1 coordinate 152,362, forward strand.
CGATTCCAAATTTTGACATGTGTCAAATATAAAAAAAATGTCAAAAGTCATATTATAAGGAAACTATACAAAAAGATAATTAACTACCATTGTTCGGAAAATGGAAATTCTATGAAAAAATTATACAACTTAATACTTTCTTATTATATAAAAGAGGGTTTTCAAAAGTTAGTAACTCATAGGATGGTGACACGTGTCATGTTATTAAATTCAAGATTTCGACACGTGTCAATGTTGAAAAAATGTCAAAAATTAGTATAAAGAAACTATACAAAAAAATAATTAACTACCATTTTTCAGAAAATAGAAATTCTATAAGAAAATTATACAAATTACTAATCTTATTCTATAAAGTAAATTATACAAATAATTAACTTCCATAATTAAGAAAATTTCTAATCCTAAAAAAAAATTTTAAATATTGAACTCTATATAAAGAAATAAGTAGTTTTATGTTTTCTCAACAAAAAAACACTTTTCTTAAAAACCACCATACCTTCAACTTCATTCTATTGGTAAAATTCTGTTCCTTTTATTTTTTTTAAAATATTTTAATTTATTATTTTTAGTTAGTCATCAAAAATATATTTATATAGTTTATGATTATTAATTGTTCTTCTAATTTCGGTTTGTTTTTATTCTATTCTTAAGAAAAAATTATTTTAATTTATTATTATGAGATTGTCGTAAAAATCGTTGATTTATATATTTTTATGGTAAAAAAAATAATATTTCCTCTAATTTTGGTTGATTTTTCTTATACTTTTCAGAAAATGTCTATCTTCTAAAAGATATTAAGCAAAGAAATTCAGAATAACAACATTAAATATTTTTTATGTCGATTTGAAAAAACAAATTAAATATGATTTAAAATAAATAAATATTATTTAAATAGAAATAAATCAACCTATATATAATCAAAATAAAAAATTAATTGTAACTTTGCTAGATTTTATATTGGTGAATGATTTCGTATAGAGGTTTTCAATATTTTATTATATAATTATTTTTACGGGTGATTTAATTCTATTTTTCAGATTTTATTTTTTCATAAATTTTAAAATATTAAATTATAATCCCGCGTATACGCGGAGCCTAATCTAGTTATTATATAAAGTACAGTTTTCAAAGTTACTAACTCACAAGATCGCGACACGTGTCATATCCATCGATTCAAAGTTTTACACATGTCAAGGTTGAAAAAATGTCAAAAATTATTGTAAGAAAACTATACAAAAATATAATTAACTACCATTATTCAGAAAATTAAAAATTTATAAGGAAAATATTCAAATTGTTATTTTTTAAAAAAATGTAAACTTCCATGGTTAAAAAAAATTATAATTTTAAAGAAAAAAGAATTGTAAATATTGAACTTATAGAAACATATAAAAATTATTATTTCTTAAAAAATGTAAACTTCCATAATAAAAAAACTTTAATTTTAAAAGAAAATAATTGTAAATATTGAACTGTATGGAAACAAAATGAAAATTTTTAATTATAAAGGAAAAATAATTGTATATATTGAACTCTATATAAACAAATAAGTAGTCTCATGTTTTTTCTACAAACAAAACAGTTTTCTTCAATAACAACATCATACTTTCAACTTTATTCTATTAGTAAAACATTTATTCTTTTTTTTTAAGTTATTTTAATTTAATATTATGAGGTTGTTGTAAAATCTTTTTATTTATATATTTTTATGATTATTAAATTTTCTTCTAATTTTGGTTTATTTTTCTTTTACTTTTCTGAAAAGCTAATTAATTTATTATTATGAGGTTTTCATAATAAAGTTTATTTATATGATTTTATGATTATTAAAATATTCTCTAATTTCTATTATTTTTTGTTATACTTTTCTGAAAATGTATATCATCCAAAAAAAAATGAGCAAAGAAATTCAAAATAACAACACTAATTTATTTTTATGTCAATTTGAAAACAAAAATAAAATATGATTAAAATAAATAAATCTCATTCAAATAACAATAAACCAAACTATATATAATGTAAATAGATAAATAATTGTAACTTTGTTAGGATTTGTATAAATTTTATTTTATATTTATATTTTATATTTATGGGTGATTTAATTTTATTTTCAAATTTTTTTATAGTTTTATTCTGATAAATTTTATAATATTATATTATAATTCCGCGTATACGCGAGACCTAATCTAGTCTTATTATAAACTGCAAATGCTCAGGTTTATTAAGAAAGCAAGTAAATTGGTTTAAAAGATGAGCTTATGTGTTAGCATAGTTACAAAATCTACCATCCCTTCCACGAACCTTTGCGCAAAGGTTGCGAGTGATTTGTAGCTAGATCTAAACGTTTTGTATGATGTGAGTTTGTATGTGTATAAATTAAATAAGACACAAAGATTTGTTAACGGGTTCGGTTAACCTACATATTGAGGACTAAGTCGAGAAACATTCACTAGTCTGCAACCTACAATTGCTATATGGAATCCACCAACTCTTTTCTAGAATTACAATGAAAGAACACTACCATTCCTTGTCTTTTCCGATGAGTGTAGATTCAACAAAACCAACAATAGATCTCTCATCTTGTCTGGTGGAGCGATGCACACACTTGTGTGCTTCTTTCAATAAACCCTAGACGCACAACCTCTCTTTTGTGGCTGCGTTCTATTTATATGCTCCTCGAGAGCAAAACCCTAAACTCCTCAAGTTTGGATTTCTCTTGAAACAAGTCTCACGTGACTTATCTAATGATATCGTAGCCCGCATGGCAGTTTCTTTTCTTATTGGATCTGTTGTGTTAACTCTTTAGCATCAACTCTTTTGTAACAAATACGGTCTTGTGTCACACACACCTTGAAGACCTCAGTTTCACTTCTTGTGTCACAGACACATTCATCTCTGTTGTAGCGCACTCTGTATCATCTCTTGACCTGTGTCACCATCTTGAGTCTAACAACGAGTTACAAATATACTTAGACATAAGCTCAGATAATATTGATGAAATAATCCTCTTTAATTGGTCACATAGAGTACTGTAAGCTCACTTAATATTGATGAAATAATCCTGTTATAACCATCTTGTTATATGTGCTTAGACATAATCTCACATAATATTGATGAAATAATCCTCTTTAACTGGTCACATAGAGCACTGTAAGCTTTTCAACTTGAATCTCCGTTGATCATTCCTTCTAAAATCTACACCACTTGTCTTCAACTACAGAAACACCGTCTCTTAACCAAGGTCATCAATGAGTACAATAACTCATAAACCAGAACTGTCATTAAACCTCAAATCACCAAATCATAGCAAGTTTCAAGAACAGTCATCAAAACACAAACACTCTTCCCCATTGAGAAACCTGTACATCTCATTTCTTCCTTACACTTAAAACTTATAACCATTCAATTTTCAAAGTAAAACAAACACAAGAGTGACGCTTCTGCCTCCGATAATATGAAGGTATTGACTAGTTTTAGATCACCTCATCTAGCCTTCAACAATATCCTCTCACAGTTTCTCTCTTGAAATCGCTGTGAGCTTCTTTCTTGTGAAGTTCTTCGTTCTTACAATTGAGCGCTTAATCCAGACCCATGTGTCTTGGTTCATCTCTGAAATTATTTTGCTTCTTTCCTGTTTTACCAGTCGACAAGCATCCTTGTTTGACTCCGATCAGCTTCATATCTTTCTACGAAGATTAAGCTTTTGGTTTCACATTCTTCTTCCCCTTATTGATTATGTGTCTCAATAAGGCAAACAACCAAGACACATATAACAACACAAAACCAAGAAACGTTGTTAAATGAAACAGATCTATAAATCTTCAAAACTCTAACATACTCAATTTCTGCTCCAAAGAACCATTGAATCCAAAGCCAGCCAACATATCAAGAATACCTCAAGCTCCATAATCACATCTGATCAAGATTCTCGAATATTCTCAAAAAATCCCTAATCACAGCTCACGAAACAGACACGACACGCGTATACACCGGAAGCCAATTTCAGCCAATTCCTTTCCATTCTCAAATTAGAGAGCTTGGGATCCCAAATTTATAAGACTCTGTAAACGATCGATCGAATAACTCAAGAGCTAGCTTAACATGAGAGGTGAATTGCGCAGAACCCTTCAATCAACTCAGCCGATAGATATTTCCCAAATTCATATCTGACAACTCCGATAGGAGTAATTGCACTATGCAGCATGATTTTCGTCGTGGTTTCTCTCTAATGATCACATGGTATCGCATCAAGCTCGTTACAGACCCTAAGAATTTGTCAACTTTACAAACATGAGACTCTTTCTTCCGTCAATTTTTGTTGAAGACCAACCTTTGATTCTACTCTCATAATATGACATCAACAAAACGGAGAGAGACTTTCCAGAAATCCTGTCTCATTCCTAACCATATTCACATGAGTGCAGTCACACGTGCTCAACAGCTTCCAAGATAAAACTTTAAGACCCTCTATTTCAGTTTTTCAATCTTCTTCTTCTTCTAATAGTGGGCTTCTCTGGACCTTAGAATTCTCAAAACAGAAGCTAATCCAAAACTTCAACCAAACTCTAATAGAAAAATCCTCTTCTTTTCCCCAATGGCTTCTTTTCAACGGCAAGAGAAGCGACATTCTTTAGAACACTAAAAATATCACAGGCGAACTTAACAATTAATCCATCATAGTCAACTTCCAATATAGCCCTCACACGCCATATCTCCCTTTGTGCTTTAGTTCTTCAAAATCACAATACTTGGAGATGAACTCAATCTCACTTCTCATACATTTCTTCACAAAACATGCAGGTGAACACCTCTTCTTTCTCACCTCTTTTAATTTTCCCTGCTAGCCACAAAATCATGATTATACCCAAAACGAGAACAAATCTCAGTCGAGTACCCACTCTGATACCAAATGAAAATACGTGTTTGTAGCTAAATCTAAACGTTTTGTATGATGTGATTTTGTATGTGCATAAGGTAAATGAGACACAAAGATTCGTTCACAGGATCCGGTTAACTTACATCCCCAGGACCAAGTCGAGAAACCATTCACTAGAAAAGTTTGCAACCCTACAATTGCTATATGGATTCTACCAACTCTTTTCTAAAATTACAATGAAAGAACACTACCACTGCTTGTCTTTTCAAAACGGTAATACCTAAGAAACTCAATGTAATCGAAAACTGGAAGAATAAATATTCTTGGTTTCGTTCACCAACCTTAGCTTCAATAAGAGTAACTTCAACTGGTCCTTCGGGAATTTATTTATAAATATTTAGTTTTGCAACGCTGAGCATAAGTCCATAACTACAATTTTTCATCAAAAAATCTGCCGTATGAAGTGAGACTCCAACTCCATATGTTTCCCCTTTGCATGGAATACCAAATGGTAGAGGGAAAAGGTTATATATAGACTCCAAAAGTACAAAATATCTAACAATCCTTATTCTTTTATAAGAAACATTAACTGTTAGATCCAATATTAGAATTCCATCATGAAACAAAAGCAAGTTTAATTTTAATCATGTGATTGTGATTGTGGTTGACAAAAGTGATTTTTCTATGAACCTGAAGGATGTTGATGAAGACTTAGTGCCATACCTGGAAGTAATACTACAACATATAATATGCGCTTTTCGAACTAATCAGGTGATCAAATCGTCTTGAAGTTAAGTGCTTTGGCGGACTAAATATTTTGGCAGCTATTATCAGTTTCAAACAACTGTTTTTTTTTTGTTAACCTTAGAGTATCAAAAAAGAGAGATCTGCTGTAGCTTATTCATTTCAAACAACAAATAGATTAAGAGAGTTTGAGCAAAAGGCGCTTGAGACAACATTTTTGTTTGAAAGATTCAATGAAGGGCAAAAAGGTCACAAAAGAAGACAAACACTACAGAGTCTGTGTGTGTGGGCTCTTCTGATTACATGGTTGGAATTGTTTTCTTTATATCTTTACTATTTTTCTATTTCTACATCCATTCTTCGTCCACTTTTATTGTGCGGGAAACGTTGTAATGTGGTTTGAGCAGTTTTGGTAAGATTTCTAAACCGAAAGAGCTAAGCAAAGTTTAGATTCCATTGTCCTTCAACTTGTTTGAGCTATTGGACCTGTGGATACCAATAAGAAAAATGTGATTGGCATTTATTGTATTATATATGCCTTCATTCTTCAGTTGCATTTGCGTTTTTCACATCTTGTTAATAATGGTATATCTCAATACTAGTGGGCAGTGACCCAATGCTTACCGCCTAAAATGCCTGATCGGGGACTAAGAGCTTAAGAGATTTTAAGTGGTTTAAACATTTACAACATAATACATTATAAATAAGATATTTTTAAGAAAAATTATATAAAATATCTTTTAGAAAAATAAATATATTAAATTATAAATAAAAATTGTACAAAATAATTAATATCAAATAACATATAAAAATTATAACCATGTATATGGAGTTAAAACTTACAAATTTAAATCTATCTAGTTAAATTGAAAACAAGAATATTGAAACGAGATCTATGCGATTTTAGGTGGTCGAAGCGGTCTTCTAGGCATTTTCTAAACCCGTAATGCCTAAACCGCTTTTTAGAACACATGCTCAATAGTCAATAGTTAAGTAAGATTCTTAGTTCACATCTTTCGCGTAGATCTGGGCATGATACCCGAACCCAAAGATCCGACACAAACAGGAACCCGAACTAAAATACCCGATCCAAATCCGGACCTGAACTCGAATGTGTCCAAAATTTATGTACATACTAATAAATAAGGAACTAATAATGTATAAAATAATATTTATACTTGTACCTAGCCAAGTGCCCGAAATATCCGGGGGTTTTTAGGTATTTTAGGTATTTTTGGATAATCAGTTACTTTTACGTATATTAACGTAAAGATATTCGGCTGTTTTGATATTTTCAAGTAGTTTAGATAGATTTAAATACACAATTTTTTTAATTTTTGGGTACTTGGATAAAACTGAACCCAACCCAACCAGATATTATGAAATACCAGACTAGATTCTAAAGACCTAAATCCAAAAGCTCGAAAACCCAAACAACCCAAAACAAATTTTAACAGGTAATCAAACGCCCATGCCTGCTTTCGTGTCAGCCATAACCATACTAATTAGTATTAAATTCAAACCATACTAATTCAGAATTTTCCTTAGATGGCAAAAAAAAAAAAAAAAGAATTTTCCTTATGCTTGACGTCTTTAATTCATACATCTATTTTAAATCGTCATTTTTCCTGCATAAAAAAACTTCATAACCATATTCTTACCTCTACTTTACTCTTGTAGATTTATAACAAAATAAAAAAGCTTCTTAACCATATGTTTAATTTGTCCACCACCAAATCACTCATTTGACTACGAGTTGTATTTAATGTCAATGACATGCCGAAGAAAGAAAATTGTGTTGGTTATAGTCGAGGAATGGACATGTTCTAACAATGGTCGTAGAAATTTGTGTTATGTAATGGAAAAATGGTGAGATGTGCGTATGTGAGCAGAGAGAATTATGGAAATGTGGACATAAATGAAACAACGTATAAAAATTCAATTTTTGTGGACAAGTACCTAATTAGTGGACGAAAACAATATTGTGTCCACCATAATATTATAAATGAGTCAACGAAAATGGCCTTAGTTTGATGTATGAATTGTTGTGTTTTCGCGGGAAACTGCTTGTGGAATTACATATTCAAAAGCCTTCAGAACCATAATCTAAAAAACCTTCGACTTGTGGACATAAATTATAAATTGGATAAGAAATCAAATTAAATGAACAAACACACAAATATTAGAGAAAAGAAAATTGTCCACCCATTGTTTGTGAAATTTGTCCACTAAAGTTTTGTAAAATTGTCCACCAGTAGATGTTCTACTTATATCAGATCACTCCTTTAATAGACGAAATTTAATTTGTCACCACCAAATCACTCACTTTTCCACGAAATGTTTTTATTTTCAAACTACCTAGAGTTGATTTTGAGATTGTTGTTGCCATCGACGAGAAAATCTATGGCCGAAATGAGTGAGTTTCGTGGAGGTTTTAGAGGTTCTCGGCGGAGGTTTAAACACAGTTCGTTTCTTGTGTTTTGTTAACAACATGGACAAGAAAATAAGAAGCAGATCTGGTCTACATTGTTTCAAATATCAAGCAAAACAAAATGGTTTACATACATAATTAAAAAAGGAGGAAAACAAAATCGGTGAATTTCTTACATTTGCATACATGACAAACAAAAATTGAGATGGAGAGAAGACCCTAATGACTGAAAACCGGGAAGAAGATAGTGAGTAGATATGTTTTTTGTTTAATTTTTGTGATGGCTCGAGAAACGAGAGAGAGCTGTGGCAGATGAAACATCAACTCAATTTCTCATCACATAGTTGGAGTATTTTTGTCATTTAATAATAGGCTTGTGATATTTTAGAAAAGGCATTTGGACAAATGGTAGTTTTGGAAGGAGAAAAATAAAAAGTGATATTTTTGATAATTTCCTATATATATAATGTACTTAGTAAAATTATATAGTATGATTGGGGAATCATATGCACTAGACTTGGGCTAGCCTAATGCTTGCGGTACACACATTTGGAGAGGTTAAGGCTCAGCTTGGGTTTACCATTGGTTATCTCTCTTATGGTTCAAACTAACTCCTTATACTTGGCTTTTGTTTATTACAATAATGAATACGGATTGAACAATTTTGTTGAAATTTCGATAAAATGATACTTGATGTTTGCTTCATAAAAATCTCTTACTTCAGAGTTTTATGATAACTAGGAGAAAATGCGTACGCCCGGGAAAAATTTGATAGTTTATAGCTATGCACATAACCTTGGTTAAAAAACTATATGAGCATGTGAGAAATTAGTGTTTTAAGGAAAAATTTTAAAAGGTCATTTACTCAATAATTAATAATTTTTAAAAGGTCATTTACTCAATAATTAATATTAGAAAACTAATTGATTAACTTATACTTAACGTTCTTTACTATTTAAGCAATTTTACCTAATTTGTTTAGGATTTATGCTTTGTTTTAGAACTCTCTTACCCACATTTACAACCTCGTAATGATCTCTTAAATCTAATGCAATTTCCTTTCTTTTCATCTTGAATATCTTTAAGGGAAAATTATAAAAAAAAGATGTTTTTTTTCTTTAATTGTCCATCTATAACTTATCTAGTTAGGATTGGTGGAATAGGTTTTATAATAATCAAAAACCCATTATACCCTTAATTATAAATAAAACTGAAATAACAAAATTTTAAATTTCAATCATTTTCCATATACTAAACTTCTTATTCATATGGAGTCTTTCATTTAAAAAATAAAAATAAAAATATATTATACAACCCATTAAAATAAAAAGAAAATTATAAAAATCTATTTTCTCTTCTTCCTCGCCGATGCCTTTTTAAATATTAAAAAACAAAAATATATTAAAAAGAGTTATTTATAGTACAATTTTGGACAAAACATTTATAGAAAACCTACTACACCTATTTTAAAATAAATACAGTATATATTACAAAAAACATATATTTTTAATTATGTGTTTTATATGTTACAAAATAAAGTTATAACTTATAATAGTTTAAATAGTGTTTAATGGTCGGTTAACTACTTTAAACCCACTTTTTTACATTAATTTGAAAATATGACCTACATATATTTGATTTTTTTTTTATTTTTTTACTACATAATATATATTTTGAAGAATATTTCATATACAAAATATTTTGTTTAAATATATATTTTTATAATATATAATGTATTTATTTAAAAGGAGTGTAGTAATTCAAAAATGTTAAACAATATATTCGATTTACATAAAATAGATTTACTTTCCTTATTTGTAGATTCGGTTACTAGTTTTAGGAAATCTAATTTTGTAGAACATTGAGTAAATATTAGAATACGTATTCTAAACTTTAGAATACGTATTCTAAATTTCGTAGAACATAGTGAATTCGTAGAATACGAATTCTAAATTTTGTAGAACATGTATTCTAAAATTTTAGAACAAATATTTGTTCTAGTATTTTCAGAACATGTACAATGCGTAGAATACGTATTCTAAATGTTTTAGAACAGACCAAAAATTTAGAAAACGAATTCTACACTTTTCGGAATATCTAAAAACCTATTTATAGGCGACCAGATCAAAAAAATGTCTTCACTAAATCTTCTTTAAACTTGTCCATCAACATGTTTTTGTAGTTTTTTCTTCTTAAAATTGTTAAAATTTTGATATAGGGGTAGATTTGTCCAAAATGACAATTTAGAAATTAAAGTGTATATGGACAAAACTTTTTTTAGAACTCTTTTATTTCCAATTGTCCCTATCTTTAAGTATTTCAAGTTTCATCATGATTAAGCACTTAATCTTTGTAGATCTTAGTGTTTATGTCATTATTAGTGAGTAGTTCCTTTAGGATCCTTGGGTGCCGGTAGATTAAGGTAGATTTAGGTCGATTCATAATGCTTAAAGTTTTGATTGTTTAATATCCTTGTTCATTAGGGATTCTTAATGTTAGATTAGCCTTGATCAACTTAGTCTAGATCATAAGTGATTTCATGCCCGGATGGTGTTTGTGAAAATGCTTGAATGAACTTAATGAATGCTTAGTGTGCCTAGCCTATGTGAATAGATTATTAAGGTGCTAAGTGGTTAGTTAGACTTGTTATTAATACATATTAGTCTTGTGATTATGAATGAGAATCCTAGTTAGTTAGTTGATTAGTATAGGGATTAGTGCCATGGAAATGGAGTAGTCTAACTTAGTGTTCTAAGACCTAAGGATTAACATTGGTAAGTTGAATAAGTATCATGGATTAGCTTGTATTTGCCTTGATGAGTTACCTTCCCCAAGGATTCATTTTTTTTTTTAATAATCGTTTCAAGAACCATTTAGTCTTGATTAGTGCTTGTTTGCTTTATTTAGTCTTGAATTTGGGTAGTCTCTTGCATTGTTTATGTTTTGCCTTGGTTAGTTCTAAAGTCTAGTCTTGTTTAGGTTCTTATTTAGTTTAAACTTGTTTCACTTTGCTTCTTGGTTCTTTTGTTTGAATTACTTAGGTTGTTAGAATTAAAACCCTTAATTCTTAATTACTTAGATTAAATAGAGACTTGCATTCGTAGTGTGTTAATACAAACTTCCCGAGGATTCGATCCCCAAGTACTCCGACGACAAGCCATATGCTTGTGGTTGATTACAAATAATCCCTATCAACGGGTTTCACATTTTAGAAAGGGAAAAGATGTCTGCATGAGAATAGGTCAAACCTTAGAGTATGGACGACATGGATACTCTACATACGTGGAGGTTCTTTATGTGGTTTTTTTTTTTTAAATAGGTGTATGTATTCACCATCTCTATAGAGGTAATTAGCTTAATGTGTTCACCATATGTAGTAGTCTAATTGTTAAATACATATTTTTGTTGTTGTAATGAGAGATATGATGATTTTGATGGTTACAATAGTCTTAGTCATTGGAAAATTATATGATAACTAAACATGGTTTATATAGTAGTTTTCTCGTCAATATCCATCTAATAACTTTTTCTAAGAATCAAAGTCGTGCCTATTCGTTTTATTAGTTGTAGCATTGATATATTTACTCTTTTAACTGTATAGTCCTAACCTGAGAATCCGACATGTGTTGATAGACAAATGTGATGTCATGCCTTTGTGTATATAATAAAAACCTATAGTTAATGTCATCTCCTCGTCCTAGTACTTACATATGTACAAGTTGTGCTTAAGCACAACAATCAAACGTAACACACCATCTTACAATGTTTCTAAGATATCATATTGGTAACCAGCACCATATGTCAATAAGAGTGCCAATAAGATGCATGTTTTTTGCTTATCATATGTGATTGGTTAAAAATGGAATCCAAGCCCTTGACAGTTTCCCCTCTGAGCTGAGCAAGACCCTCTGCAATATAGTTATTAATTATCCCTTGACTCTTCATTCTAACCTTATTGCTTCTAATTTCCAGTAAGGCAGTAATCCCATTCCAAAACTTTAAAACCCATTGGGCGATGGACCCGAATCTTCTTTTTTTTTTTTTTTTTCCTAAATTCTTATTTCATCCCTTGCTTTTTCTACTGTGCAAAACTCATTCACAATAAACGATAAGCAAAAGAACAAACAATCAGAATTCACAATAAACGATAAGCAAAAGAACAACCAATCAGAATATATATATATACTATATTAGGTCCCGCATATACGCGGGATTATAATATACTATTTTAAAATTTATAAGAATAAAATTATAAAAAAAATTGAAAAATAGGATTAAATTACCCGTAAATATACATATATAATAAAATATTGAGAACGCCTATCCAAAATCATTCACCCATAAGAAATCCTAACAAAGTTATAATTATTTATTTATTTAGATTATATATAGTTTGTTTTATATTTATTTGAATAAGATTTATTTATTTTTAATCATATTTGATTTTTGTTTTCAAACCGACCTAAAAATAAATTACTGTTGTTATTTTGAATTTATTTGCTCATTGTCTTTTAGATGATAGACATTTTCTGAAAAGTATAAGAAAAAATAATTGAAATTAGAGAAAAATTTAATAATCATAAAAATAGAAATAATTTTATTTACGACAACCTCATAATAATAAATTAATTAAATTTTCTGAAAAGTAGAAAAAATAAAACCAAAATAAGAGAAAATTTTAATAATCATAAAAATATATAAGTAAAACGATTTTACAACAAACTCATAATATTAAATTAACATAAATTTTAAAAATAAAATATAAAGAATAAAAAGTTTTACCAATAAAATGAAATTGAAGATATGATTGTGTTTTTGAAGAAAACATTTTTGTTTGTTGAGAAAATATGAGACTATTTATTTGTTTATATAGAGTTCAATATCTACAATTCTTTTTCCTTTAGAATTAAAAAAATTTACATTTTTGTTTCTATAGAGTTCAATATTTACAATTTTTTTTTCTTTTAAAATTAGAGTTTTTCTTAATTATGAAAGTTTACCTTTTTTAAGAAATAATAATTTGTATATTTTCTATAGAATTCAATATTTACAATTTTTTCCATTGAAATTAATTTTTCTTAATTATGGAAGTTTACATTTTTTTAAGAAATAACAATTTGTATATTTTCTTTATAAAATTTTTATTTACCGAATAATGGTAGTTAATTATCTTTTTGTACCGTTTCCTTATAATAATTTTTAACGTTGACACGTGTCGATTTGCCGTACGTGACGTCCAAACATACTCAATAGACTCAAATCGTCTCTCCCAATTCTTTATTTCATAGAACTAGTTGATCAAATCGAATCGGATAGAATTCTTTAGCAACATATCAATTAAGATTTTGCAGTCCCCTTCAAATATAACATGAGCCTTATAGCCTCTTATCTACATATTTTGCATTGCTATTACAAGACTTTGGCATTCAGCCTCTAGGGTTGTTGAAACTGTTGCTCCATTCACCTGACCTGCACCTTTAAAACAGCCCTCATCATCTTTAACTATCTAGGCGGCAATAGCATTAACAGAAGAAGATATAAAACTTCCATCGAAATTGTATTTGAACCAGCCCACACTTGGTCTTTGCCAGCAAGTTGGACCCGAATTAAATCCTCTATTGGTTTGTTGGTTTTGCTGATGCAAACCATTTGAAATCCAATCTTTAGTATCTGTCTTTGCTTCTCTAACATCCTTACGCCAAGTATTATGAATCCCTTGGAAAACCAATTTGTTGTGACTAATCCAAATCCTCCATAAAATCCAAACCGGCAAATGAGCCTTTAAACATTGATTCTTAAAATGATGATGATAATCAAATATAGCCTTTATTTTAGCCTCAAAAGGCAAATGATGGTTGAATAAACACGCCAAAGGAGGATTCAAAGAAGTCCAAATCTGCTGAACATGAGGGCACTCAAAGAAAAGATGATATATGGTCTCAACAGCTCTATTACACCGTTTACAACCAGTGGCACCCGTAATGTTTCGCCGCTCAAGTTCCCAACCAGTAGCCAAAGCTATAGACAGCATTCTCCATAGAAAATGTTTTAGCTTTGGTGTTATTTCTAACTTCCAGATGCTCTGTTTTAGAATAGGATCCCGGGAGGCGGTCTTCGATAGAAATTTGTATCAGGATGATGAGTGGCCAGCCAATATCCCGATTTAACATAATATCAACCCTTCTGTGTATAGTGCCAACCTAAATAATCTTTATTTTGGTAAGGACTGATATTTAGAGCAAGGATATAAGCAACATCATCTAGATGTATGCGCTCCCGAAGCAATCGTTCATTCCAGCCCCTATTATAAGGAAGTAAAAAGTCACTTACCCTCTCATCATTAGAAGAATCGAACATCCGCTTTCTAGGGGGGCGAGGCGGGTGCAATGACAACCATGGGTCCAACCAGGTGTGAATCTTTTCCCCATTACCAACCATAAAACGCAACCCCTTTCTAGCAAATTCCGACCATGAATCAAAGATTGCCAACCATAAGAAGGTTGTGTACCACGATTAGCATTCAAAATGTTATCTTGTGAAAAGTACCTTCCACGTAATGTGCGGGCCATTGAACAATCAGGGTTTTGAAAAAATCTCCATACTTGTTTGGCTAATAAAGCATCATTAAAACTTTCGATATCCCGAAAACCTAATCCCCCTTCAGATTTCGGAATTTTCAACCTATCCCAGGCAACCCAATGCAGAGAATTTCGCTGAGGATTAGAGCTCCACCAGTAATTAGCTAAAACCCTTTCAATATCACCACATATACTTTTAGGAAGCTTAAAACAGTACATCGTATAGATTGGCATCCCAACTGCTATTGATTTAAGAAGAATCTCTTTACCTCCTTGAGAAAGGAACTTATTATGCCAACCTTTCGTACGATTACGCACCTTTTCAATAATGAACTGAAATAGCTCCACTTTTTTTCTATCAAATTGCTCTGGTTAACCGAGATATTTACCACAACCGCCATCATTATGAATTTGTAATGTCCGTTGCAGCTGTGTCTTGATCCGATCCATCACCCTTTTACCAAAATTTAAAGCTAACTTATTCTTATTTACCATTTGACCTAATGCCTGGTCATATTGAAATAAAATGTCTTGAATAGCAGAACATGACTTCAAGTTAGCCTGGCAAAAAAATAGTGAATCATCAGCGAACAAGAGATGACTTATAGGGGGACTTGCATAGCTAATCTTTATCCCTTTAATAACCCCTTGTTGCTCAGCTCTTTTCAACATATTACTAAGAACTTCTGCACATAGTATAAAAAGATACGGCGATAGCGGATCACCTTGTCTAATACCCCTCTCAGGCTGCACAAAACCATAAGGCACTCCATTAATATTCACTGAGTAGCTGGTCGTCTGAACACAAGTTATAATCCAACCAATCCATCTCGTATCAAATCCAAATTTCAGCATAGTCTCTTGAAGAAAATCCCATTCCAATCGATCATAAGCTTTAGTAATGTCCGTTTTAATGGCTGATAACTATGCGTTTTATCACTTTATCATAGTTGTAAATATCTATTTTATTGTGTTTTATTAGCTTTTTCTTTGTATTTTGATGCATTTAGTGTATAACTAAGTATTTTTGCATTTTAGAATTTCTTTTGTGTTTTTGTGTGTATTTTGTGTGTTTTATGTGTTTTGGATATTTTCAGGCTGTAATAATGGGAGACGCACTTTTAAATGGAAAAAGAGAAAATAACGATGCAGAACTGGCCCCAAGTATCTCAAAGATCGACTCAGATGAATGTTTTCCACTGCGATTTAGCTTCAAAGCTCTTCATGCAAAAGATGGGAAATTGAATTAGCTTTCCAATGGAAGTAATTTCAGAGCATTTGGATACGTGGTTCAAGAGTTATGGCCGATTTAGTGAAGACATGTCAAGCCGAGCGGTTTGAAACCGATTTCCATAACCGAGCGGCGAAATGGCTGAGGAATGCACCTGGACTCACGAGCGGTTTGAAACCGCTCGCCAAAACCGATCACCAAGCTTAAAATGACTCGTGAGCGGTTTGAAATCGCTCGCCACATCCGCTCACGGACCTCTTCTCTATTTTCTCCACTTGCGAACTCACTACCTTAAAAGCCTTAAAACACTCAACCACTGAGGGGGACGACTCATTCTGCAATCCTGAAGTCTTCTACTTCATTTTTCTCTCAAGTTTTCATGTTCTTATGCTTTTAAAACTTAGATCTACTCTTATGTATTAAAGATTTGTCATTTTCATTTATAAAATCTGAATTATGTCTTCGATATCTTGCATTTCTATGGTTTATTTTCTTGATTTGAGCATGTGTGAGTAGATCTCTTTTGGATGGTTGGTTGGGTAGATTTAGGATGTTTGATGCTTGATTTGTGATGTTTGGTGTTTGATTATTGTTTATCTTCACATATAGATTGTTCTTAAGGCTAGAAATGAGCTTCGAAAGAGAGTTTTCTAGATTTTTGATTGATTCTCACCCAGAGGGTGTTGAGAACCGATCCGACCTATCTATGTGTGCGTTTCTATTCCTTAACCAACGGGAGTTGAGTTTTAAGGAAGATTTGATGACAAATATGAATTAGTGTTCATTGTTTGCTAATCGTTTGGTTGCATTCGGAAGTCTAGCTTAACCAAATCGGTTTGCAAAAGGATTAGTACCACGGGAGTGGACTAATCTAGTTAAGTGATTCATGTCATAAGTTGAAACATAGTCATTTGTTGAATTTGTCATTCATTGAAGCATCATTCATTCTTTATCGTTTGCCATTCCAACCGTCCATTCTTTTAGCATTTGAAATCAACCGTTTAAGTTGCTAGTTTGCTTTGCATTGCCTGTTTAATTCGAAGTTATATTTGTGTTTTATGTCTCTTGCTATTTTGAAGTCTTTCGTTTAAGTTGTTTAGTTTTCTTGTTTCTTATTCGCTTATTTAATCATCGTATATTTAGTTTCTTGTTTATTTACTTTCAGTTACAACATAAAAACCCAAAAACATCAACCGTTTAGCTCGATTAGTTTCTTGCATTCCTAGTGTTGTTATCTTTCCTTCTCTGTGGATTCGATACCTTAAGTGCTACATACGACATACCTTTAGGATTGAGGTATTAGAGCACAATAGGTTTAATTGTGCACAAGAGCCCGAAAACTCTTGCGATCAATGGCCATAAATGAATTGGCACATCTACGCTTAACTTTCAGAGCATGAACAATTTCATGGGCGATGAGAACATTATCAAGTATTACTCTCCCCGGAATAAATGTTGCTTGTTCCTCTGAAATAATGGTGGATAGATGTTTCTTCAGCCTATTAACCAGGATCTTAGATATTATTTTGTAGCTAACATTACACAGTGCAATGGGACGGAAATCTCTCATGTGTCGCGCATTCTCTACCTTTGGAATCAAGCATATATTTGTATGATTCAAAGTTTTGTCAAAATCGCCTCTATCAAAGAAATTTTGCACTTCTTGAGTAACAACTTCCTTTATATCTTCCCAACACTTCTGATAAAAGGAACTTGTAAAACCGTCAGGACCTGGTGCTTTCATAGGGCCAATAGAGAACACAGCTTGTTGAATTTCCTCCGCTGAAACCGGTCTGACCATTGAACACATGGAAGTGATTGTTTTGTGGAGTTAATTCACTCTTATAAAGCTGACCAAAATACTTCTCCGCCACTGCTCCGATACGTGAATCACCTAGATGTTCCATTCCTTCATCATCTTGAATTGAGAACAAACGGTTTCGAGCTGTATGGGTTTTGGCTGAAGCAAAAAAGAACTTCGTATTTCTATCACCACTTTGAAGCCAGGTTTTCCAACTTTTAAGTCTCCAAAACTCTTCTTCATTATCATAAGCACGCCTCAGTAATCCTCTCAATTCTTGAATCTGTTGAGTTGTAGATCTATTAGAGTGAGCCTTATCGATTTTATCTTTAAGAACGATTATATCCTCTCTAGCATATGTTCTATGGCATTTTTTCCACCTTGAAATTTCTTTACGGCAATGAGATAATCGATTACACAGATTATTATTATAGCCCAACATATTCTTGGTTCAGCCTCGTTTAAGTGCGGCAATGAAACTATCTATCTCAATCAGACGAGAGTCATACCAAAACTGCCCATATCTTTGCTCAAAATCACTAGTTATCGGCGTGATCACCAGTCTATGATCATATTCTGTTAGTTCCAAGAATTCAGCTGATGAAGCTAGGAACTGTGAGAGCCATGCATTATTAGCCATCGAGCGATCCAAACAACACACAATGTCATGAGTACCTCTCTTACCAACCCAAGAGAAAGGATATCCTTCATATTTGAGGTCATTGAAACCACAAACTTGTATCATATGACGGAAATTTGCAAAAGAAGCTTCAGATCGTATGTTGCCTCCTCTCTTCTCATCATTACCCTTCATTTCATTAAAATCTCCAATTGCCAGCCTGGGGTCTGATCTGGTAGAAGCTATTTGTTCAAGCCGATCCCAAACCAAATGACGATGGGAAGGATTCGAATGACCATACACACAAGACAAAAAGAAACCAAATCCATTGATATTAACGAACACATCTACAAGATTAGGAGAATGAGAATAAACTGAAACAACAAGACTAATTTTCCAATACAACGCTAAGCTACCACTCAAAACTTCAGGAGGAACTGTGAAGCATCGATCATAACCCAAATTTGTCCCAACTTGTTTAACCACTTCGTCCCTCTATTTTGTTTCCATGAGGCAAATGATGTCCGGAGAATATTTTTTCTTCATCTGCTTTAGACGTCGAATTGCGAGGTCATTGCCCAAGCCTCTGCAATTCCAAGCGGCTGTCCTCATGGGAATTGTGGTGGTTTTGGGTCCACCGCGCCTCCCATAGATCTCATGTTGCTTGATGAAGCACCACTACCTTCACCCTTTTCACGAACTGTAACTTTCTTCTCCTTCAAAGAAACATCATCAATAGCCTTCCGTTTGCGGTTCAGATTGTCCTCCACATTTCTAGCAAACAAAGGAATTTGGTAGAGAGCACCTGCCCTTTCTGATCTAGACGAGGTTTTGCTTCCATTCGAGGAACCATATGAGATATTGGCAAGCGCATTGTGATTTGGATCAATGTATAAAAGTGCATCAAAGTGTTGATCATCCCCAGCCTCTTTTTCCTCATTAAGTTCTTGGATATGAACTCCAGGATTATTATGCCCCGCTAGAATAGGATGTTCACCATCATCATCTTCTTCAGAAAAGTACTCCTCTCCACCATTTTGTAGAACACAACTTCCATTGTCATGTGTGATTAGACCACAGACTTCACAAAATCCCCTTAACCTTTCATATCAGAACCTCAAAAATGTATTAATGCCCTCCTAGAATTGGAAATTGCGTTGAAAACGCAGAGGTTGATTCACATCCCATTTGAGACGCACTCTTATAAACTCCACTCTTGCTGCTGCTTCAGGATTATAGTCAACCTCCATAAGCATACCAAGAGCTCTACTTTTGTGAGCAAAAACATCACCATTCAAATAATGGTAGGGTATCCCACAAATTTGCACCCAGAAAGATTTAGTTAAAGATTTATAGTAAATTAGCCACAAAAAGAAGTTAAATTAGTCAATATGATAGGAGATTTTTTCCGTAAATGTTTTTACTAAATAAACATTAGTTTTTAGAAAATTATCATCTAACCCTTTAACTACTAATTTATTTACGAACATACTTTAAAAAAAAAAATAAGAAGCTACTAAACTAAACCCTAATTGCATTATATATATATATATATTTTTTTTTTCTCCTTAAATTAGTCGCCACCGCCTTTCTCTCTCCCTCTCTATCTCTCTCTGATTCGCATGTCTCTATCTCTACCGCTTTTCTCTCTCTCTCTCTTCGTCAGTTCTCTTCGACATTTCCCCTCGTCCTAATATTGGGTAAGTTTTCTTTTTTGGTTTATTTGTTCTATCGATTTATTAGATTTCATACAAGTTTGTTTATATAAAAGTGTTTTCACAATTATTTTATGTTATTTTGTGTTTGATATAGGACATGAATGAATGATGTTTGCTAATTCATTTTTCGATTTGATTTTTCATTGTTGAATTTTAGTTTTTTTTTTGTTTTAGATTTTGTTTAATTCATAAAAATCCGAAATAATGGTTTTTGGGTTTTTCAAAAAATAATGTAGTGAAATTATAACTAGATTATTTATCATAAGTCGTTTCTTTACCAAACATTCTGGTGAAATTTTATCATAAGTCAATTTTAATGGAGATTGCTCAGGGATTGGGAAGTCATTTAGAGTTGACTTAACTACCTTAAACTTTGAGAAGACTATGTGTTGAGGTGAACCTTAGCTAGGAAGCCTCTTAAGGGGACAGTGATGATCAACGGAGAAAGTTATTTTGTCTCTTATCTAGGCTTAAACAACATTTGTTCGGGTTGTGGCATATATGGGCATTTGGTGCATACGTGCCCTAAGAGAGCGATAGAGAAACTGTGAGAGGTGCTACTCCTATTGTCGTTGCAAGTACAAATGGGGACAAACAATTAGATGATGCGTAGATAGGGGCAGAAATCAGTTCCATTGACTCCTCTGGTGGTGTTCGACGCGGGAGGTTCGGATGTTGTTCTAGGAAGGAACCTTAAAAAAATCCTGGGAAATAAGGCTCAGAAGAATATTGCGATATCGAATAGAGTTGGGGGATGAAAGGGTGATGTGCAATCCCCAACTTTAAGGAATGAGATTATTACATATTGGGCGAATAAGTAAATGAAGTTGTTAAGTATTAGTTAAGAAAAGCAATAGCTTTCATGATTCGTGGCAAGGGAAGGCGGAAGTTTTGGTGGTAAATGTGATAAATGGTTTGAGAGAGGTTCTAAATGATAAAAAGGCTTGGGGTTCAAAGTCCACTGAACATAATGTGTTGAAATTAAAAAAATCAAACTAGTCCATGAGGGAGTTAATTTTTGGCCCAACTAAAGGAGGTATGGAGTTGCAGATCGGAAGTGTGGTCTTGGAAGTGGCTTGGTTAGTGCATCGGCAAGTTGATCTTTTGTAGAGACGTGAGCAACACATAGAGCACCCAAGTGAACATTTTCCCGAACAAGTCATAGTCAAGAGTTAGGTGCTTCTTCTGTAAATGGAAAACGGATTTAGCGCACAAATACGTTACCCCGACATTCTCGCAATAGATAATCAGAGGTTGTGGTAAAATGACACCAAATTCACTTAGTAAGAAGCAAATCCAACGTAATTCAGTCGCCATGTTGGCCACAGCTCTATACCAGGTCTCGATTGAGGATCAAGCCACACCTTTCAATTTTCTTGAGGACCAACAAATTGGAGTAGCACCAAGATAGATGATATAGACATTTGTGGACACAAAGTTATCCGGATCCCAAGTGTGATCAGCATCCGAGTAGGCATGTAATGTCAAAGGAGTATTTGAGCGAAGAAAGATACTGTGTGAATATGTCCCAGATAAATATCAGAGAATCTGTTTCGCCACTTGCCAATGTGTATCCGTTGGGGTATGCATAAAATGAGACAAACGATTCACGACATAAGCAATCTCTAGTCTTGTGAATGCCAAGTATTGAAGACTTCCAAGCACCATACAATATTCGGAGGGGTTGTTCATCAGGGAACCATATTGGAGGGAAAACTTTGGTGAAGGAGTCGTGGTATAGAGACGGGCTTTGCATCCAACATTTTTTTCCTTGTAAGAAGATCGATTATATGCCACGTTTGCATCATTTGGAGTACTTTGGATGTGTGTGTCACGTCACTTATATTCCTAGAATGTACTTTAAAGGAGATGAATCTTTTAACGAGAAACGTATTGACAAAGCGGAGATGAAGCTGGCTACTAGCACGTTGTTTCTGCCGGTGATGAAAAATGTCGTCAACATAGATGAGAACGTATATCACCTCATTATCATGTATATACATGAAAACAAAAGTGTCAGTGACTGAATTCTTTAATCCCATTTGAAGCATATAAGTCTTCAACTTCTGACACCATGCTGTAGGTGCTTGTTTAAGACCATAGAATGCTTGTTCAGTCAACATAAAAAATGAGCCTGATCCTTATCAACAAATCCCTCAGGTTGAGCAACATAAACCTCATCCATGAGTGTCCCTTGTTAAAAGGCATTATTCACATCCAATTGGTGAATACACCATGAATGATTGATAACCAATTGGATCACAAGTCTTATCGTGTTGGATTTAACTACCAGACTGAACGTTTCCGAGTAATTGATCCCATATTGTTGACTGAAACCTCTTGCCACCCATCTAGCTTTGTACCAGCCTTGGGTATGGTGGCACCAAGTCTCCTCGGAAGATTTCCCTGTCTTTTCCAGTGATTTTCTAGTAGCTTTGCTTTGTTGCTCGGTTCACAGAAGTATCGGTGGGATACTTCTTATCCAAGGCACTGAAGAAGAACCACTCTTTGTCCCTTGTCTTCAACTTCAAATGCACTGAAACAAAGATATCTCAAAGACCATATAACACTAACTGAAATTACATTTCTTGAATTACATGCAACAAATTTCACAACATGAATTTGCGATAAAGGCTTCACATTTCAAGTATGCATTAAATGGGGATACGATTTAGCTTGTATTTAATGCATTAAAGGGTTACATTTTAGATGGAATTTTTCACAGTTATAACCTAAGAAAAATAGAAAAAGTAATAGCCAATAAATCAGCGATAGAAATCCCCAGAACCCGTTGAGTTAAACCTTTCTCGTAGAGTTATCCCACTGATCACACAAACTTGAAGAACACAAGATATTTGATCATACCAATGATATCCTCAGCATCTCCTTGGAGCATTTCCCTATCTTTTCCAGTGGCCTTGCTTTGTTGCTTGGTTCACTAAAGTACCAGTGGGATACTTCTTATCCAAGAAGTGAAGAAGTACCACTCTTTGTCCCTTGTTTTCAACTTCGAATGCACTAAAACAAAGATAACACAAAGGCTATATAACACTAACTTAAACTACATTTCTTGAATTAGTGTTATATAGTCTTTGAGGTATCTTTGTTTCAGAGCATTCAAAGTTGAAGAAAAGGGACAAAGAATGGTTCTTCTTCGGTGCCTTGGATCAAAAGTATTACGATGGTACTTTGTGAATCAAGCAACAAAGCAAGGCTATTGGAAAATCACTGAAAAAGATAGGAAAACCCTCTGAGGAGACGATGAGGATATAATTGGTATGATCAAGTCACTTGTGTTCTTCAAGTTTGTGTGATACGTGGGATAACTCTATGAGAAGGTTTAACTCAATGGGTTCTAAGGATTTCTATCGTAGATTTACTAAATCGTGCTTTTGCTATTGTTCTTAGGTTATAACTATGAATCATTCCATCCAAATGTAACCCTTTAGTGCATTAAATATGATCAAGATCGTATCCCCATTTAATGCTTACTTGACATGTGAAGCCTTTATCGCAAATTCATGTTATAAGATTTGTTGCATGTAATTCAAAAAATGTAGTTTCAGTTAGTGTTATATAGTGTTTGAGGTATTTTGTTCAGTGCATTCGAAATTGAAGACAAGGGGCAAAAAGTGTTTTTTTCTTGAGTGTCTTGGATAAGAAGTATCCCACTCGTAATTCTGTGAACCGAGCAACAAAGCAAGGCTATTGGAAAATCACTGGAAAAGACATGAAAATCCTCCGAGGAGATGGTGAGGATATCATTGGTATGATCAAGACGGTGAGGATGTCGTTGGAGTAAACCATTAGGCAAGTTATTCAGGGGTAAAATTCATTTAGTGGGTATAACATGTTGACTTGGGTGTGGTGTCACCAAGTCATATGTATTGTTTTGAATCTGGGCATTTATTTCCTTTCCCATGGCATTACACCAGTTTTCATCTCGCAACGCTTGGGTAATGGTTTTGGGTGTGGTCAGTTTAGTGGTGATAGCAGAGAGGCTAAGTTTAGTTTTTTGGGTTTGGTTATGTTGTTTTACCGGCGGGTTTGCATCGGGTGAGTATTTACTAGTGGTGGTTCTGATGGTGTTTGGTTTGTTTGCAGAGATGAGGGAGCTGTTGGATTTTGAGGTGGGAGAAGTGCATCGGTTTGGGCTGGTATATTGAGTTGATGTGGAGGCTATTGTTGTTGGTGGGCATGGGCTTTTTTATGCAACGTGAGAAGTTAACACTATTTTAGTGTTATCCTCATCAATTATAACACGTGAAGTGGTCGTCCGTGGTGATAGTGACTCTGACGGCAAGAACTGAAGTGGAACGTGAAGGACTTAGACCAGGGCATGTTCACCTGAGCTTGTACGAGTGAAAATGTTTGGATAGAAATAAGTGTTGGGCGGGATTCAGAGACGCAAGTAGGAGTGGCGGATGTAGATGTCGAGTTGGTGTTGTGAGTCAATGAAGAAATGGGAATTTCTTCTCAACAAAGTGAACATGGTGTGACGTGTAGATCCGACCAGAGGTGATTCAAAACACAAATATGCACTTCGAGTGAGTGAGTATCCCATGAAAACACACGGCATTAACTTGTCATCAAACTTGTGGTTGTATTATGGATATAACCACGAGAAGCACAAGCTACCAAATACTTGAAGCTTCAAATAGTTTGGGGGTTGGTTAAACAACTTCTCGTATGGAGAATTAATTTCAAGTACATGCGTTGGCATACGAATGATCAAGTAGATGGCATCATCAAATGCGAATGGCCAATATTTCTTTCGTATTAATGCTTGGTTAAGTAGTGTCAGCTCTGTTTCAACTATATGTCGGTGTTTTCGTTCAGACACACCATTGAGCTCCAGTGTGTGAGGTGGCTTCCTTAGAGGAGAGATACCATGTGTAGAGAGAATTAATGACCGCAATGCAATGAACTCGCCACCGTTATTGAAATATAGTGTTCTAATTTTTGTTTGGAAATGATTTTCCACCAATGTCTTGAAACCTATAAACGTCTTCCGAACTTGAGATTTGAGCTTCAACGGATACATCCATGTGTACCTTGTGTAATGATCCACATGAACTAGATAATATTTGAAATTATTATGTGAAACCACTAGAGACATCCAAACATCCGAGTAGATATATTGATGAGGTCTCGTTGAAGTAATAATGTTTGTATATAATGGAAGTTTGTGGTTTTTATTGATGAGACGATGAAAACATGGAAATAGTTTATTTGGTGAATCTGAACATGGTAATGAAAATTTAGAAAAAAATAGAATTTAAAATCGGAGGAGACAGATGGTCAAGTCGGGAAAGCCATGAGGGGAAAGTAGTTTTTGGTGTTGGAGACGCGACAAAGGAAGTGAATGGTGGTGTTGTCGGGACTGGCCACTCGTACAACTCATTCTTATTTCTCCCTTGGAGTAATCAAGCCCCCCTTCTGAGATCTTTCACCTGAAAATAAGCCAGACAGAATTCCAACGAAACTTGATTAGAGTTGCACAAACAGTAAACAGATATAAGGTTTTTAGCAGTATTGGGAACATAAAAGACATCGGTTAAAGTAAGGATTTTAGAAGAGGTAGGGAGTAAAGTGAAACCCGTGTGCGAGATGTGTAGGCCATAACCATCAGCTATTGTCACTTCTTCACTGCCATTTATAGAGCTGATGGAGTGAGATGTTTCTAAAGTCCGTGCTGAGATGGTGAGTAACACCGGAGTCAAGTAGCCAGTTATTCATCGATGAAGGTGCATTGGCAGCCATATTAGCACATGGTTGTATGGAACCGAAGCATTTCACAACAGAGGAGAGGCATTATGCCACTAGAGAAGCGTAGTTGAGAGTACCATCGAGCACTATGACCATGAACGCCATATATTTATCACCCTGACCTCTTGAGGTCGAGTTGTTTTAGCATGGCTTTGCATTAGTTTTGGTCTCTTGTGTTCATGGTCTTACATTTTAGAACTTTAGACATATTCCATGCATTTGCATTGGTTTTGGTGCCTTTTACTAGGTGAGAGGGAGGTTGGAGGCTTTGATGGAGGCTTTGATGGAGACTTTGATGCAATGAAAAAAAATGATGATGCAGAATTAGTCCAAAGTGCCTCAAAGATTGACTCGGATGAAGGTCTTTTATCGGAAATCATCTTCAGATCTCTTCATCAAAGATATAGGAAATGGAGTTAACTTTCTAGTGGGGTGATTTCATGCCAATAGAACCCTACACATCAAAAGTTATGGCCAATTTGGTGGAGGCATATCAATCTGACGCGTAAAAGAAACTAACTCAAAATCATCTGGATTTGCATCGGGCTCATGCATTAGTAACTGCTGCCCGATGTGAACTTCATAAAATACAAAATTTCCAGTTCAATACCCAGTTTTTCCTTAGTTGATCCGGTTCGAACCCATTTTGTATTTAAGTAATTTTAAGACATTTCTATACCTAAGTTTTCTTTTCTATAGTTGGATTAAGATCCAAACTCTTTTTTTGATATTTTGGATTGATCTTCATCATTTCATGCCACTTTAGTGAAGGATTCTTCATCTCTATCTTTATCTTTATGTTTATGCACTTTTAATTTGTCTTTCATCATGTTTCGTAGCTAGTTTTGTTTGTTGGATCATGGGTTATGCTAGATTAGAATGATTTCATGGTTAGATGATGATGATATATGTTGCCTCTTACTAGTTCCTTCATTTATGTTGATTTTAATGCTAGTTTTGACTTGATCACTCAAAATCTATAACTAGGGATGTTAAAATCGGCGGCTCGTACCCATTTAAACTCACCTCATTTAGAACCGAACCCATTTAGGCCAAAATCCGCTTAGAACCATTTAATTTTGGAGTCTATTAGGGACGCCTGTTTAAACCCGTTAAAATTACTCTAACCCATTTAGACGCGTTTAGATCCATTTAACATTATATTTAACAAATTTCTTTTTAGTAATATATATTCCTAATTACTATTGTTCAACACCAAAAAAAGTTAGATTTTGTTAACATGTAACTTTTAATTGCTACAAATTCATTTAACTTACGTGATTTATTCATATCACATAATATTTTATATATTATATGACTAGTTAAACATAAAAAGCAAAAAAGAACAGAAAAAACATAACTAATACTTTTAAACTAAAATTCTGAAAGCATGATAAAACTATGTTCTTTGCGGAAAGAAAAGTATTTCAACAAATCCAAATTCATAAAATAAAAACATTCAAAGCAAAAAAAAACTCATAGTTTAGTGTGTATAAAAAAGACAAAAACATATAAATAGGACTAACAGGGTACCCTGTTAAATATTACCAAAACCCATTTATTAAATGGGTTAAAGTGGCTAAACCCATATAACTCTGATTGATAAATGGGGTTAAATGAGTTTTTATTTTAACAAATGATCCATTTAGACCCGTAAACTTAATACCCATATTAACATCCATATCTAGAACTTAAGCAATTCATGCCCAAAAGGTGTTTGTGAAAATGGTTGAAACAAACTTTTTATGAGCTTCACATTCCTAGCCAACGAGAGTTCATGATTAGAGTGTTTAGTGAACTAATTTGACTTGTTTTTAATGCTAATTGATTATTTAATTGCGAACGGAAGTTTATGATAATTAGGTGATTAGTGCCACGGAAGTGAAATAGTCATATTTGTGAGTTCCATGTTCTACGATGGTGCTTAATTCAATCTCTTGAATCATTTTTTGATTGTTGATCCATTCTCATGATAGTTAAATCCATGGTCCAATGTTTTATCTTCATTTTACTTCTTACATTTCTTACATTTTAATCAAACCCAAAAACTTATTGCTCTAGATTAGTTAGAATCTCGCATCTCTAGTGTTGTAATCTTTATTCCTCGTGGGATCGACATCTAAATTACTACAACGTTTGCACTTGCACTTGGGTGATTTAGAGATATAAATTTTAAAACTTGTGTTTTGAAACCAAAATATTTCTCTATCACTGAATGGTTGTGATTGCCACAAATATAAGCCACAATTGATGTAATTGGAAGCAACGTAGAGGACACAACGATTGTCTTCAGTTTAACTTCTTGGTTAAGCAACTTCTGAAGGACCTCAGGGAGAGTTGGAGAGACATCACAGCTCTCAAGTTGATCGATAACACACATGTAATCCTCTAAAAGTCTCTCCAAAATACGTTCAACTTGATCTTCATGCTCCATAGGTTTCCCAAGGTAAGCTAATTGTTCGAACCAAGTAGTGATTCCTTGGAAATACTCAGCAATAGTTTTATCACCCTTAGACCATTGCTTATTTTTTTTTCATAGTTGTTGAATATGAGATCGACTTGGAGTTGCATAGATCGACGTGAGAGCGGACCAAATATCAACCGATGTACATGTTGTCGCCTTAGAGAGGAGGGGTTGAACAGATATCGAGATAGCTGCTAGTAAGGAACTGAAATCAGTCTATCTTGAGGTTTCCAAAGCTTAAATGCACGATTGGGAGAGGCAGCACCAGCGACAGTGATCGTGGGAGGACGCACATCAAAGGTACCAACAGTATAACCGGTAAGATCGTAGCTGTAGCATGAATTTGATGTCTCCATCAAAAAATTTGAGTTTATGAGCTTTGTCACATTCGTCATGTTGACATTGAGTAAAAAAATTGATGTTTCTGATTTTTTCTACATTTTTCTCATTATATATATATATATATATATATATATATATATATGTTTCTCCGTTCATTTAAGTTCCTTAATATGCTAGCGCCTTGTTTTTGCAGCTTGTAGCAATTCTTCTTCATCTTTTGGATGATAAATTCCTTCGTACGAAGCAAATCATATTAGACACTTTCTCAGTACGACATATATTTTCTTAATGTATGATTTGAACAATATATTCATGCTTAAGTGCTTCAAACTATTATTAGCTGATTCGCTACATTTTTTCTTCCTATAGGAATGTAATCATAAGGGTTATGAATAGTTTGAGAAAGTTCTTGTGGGTGTTCTTAGCAAACTCTTGGATGAGAACAAGCGGGTCTTCTTTAGCTTTCAAAACTTTTGAAAAGGTAACTTGACTTTGCAATGTGTTTTTTTTTGTTAATATCATGTGTAAATAAACTCAATGAAGTTGAAAGGCCATATATGAATGAAAAAATTTGGAAGAATAAATATAGTTGATTAAGTTAACCAACCCCTTAGCTTCAATAAGAGTAACTTGAACTGGTCCTTCGGTAATTACTTGGTAAATATTTGATTTTGCAACATTGAGCTTGCATTGAACCTCCATAAGTCCATAACTTCATATATTTCCTCCTTGCATGAAATACCAAATGGTAGAGGGAATTGAAAAAGTATTTATAGACTCCAAAACTAAAAATGTCTAACAAACGTTATCCTTCTTTAAAAAATATTAACTGTTGGGCCCAAGATTAGAATCCCATCATGATTCATAAGCAAGTTTTATTTTAATCATGTGATTGTGGTTGACAAAAGTGATTTGTGTATGAAACTCTTTTGGCAAGTTTTATTTTAATCATGTGATTGTGATTGTGGTTGTCAAAAGTGATTTGTGTATGAAACTCTTTTGTCAAATCGCTTTTGTGCCATACCTGGGAGTAATATTAGTGCCATACCTGGGAGTAATATTACAACATATATATAATATGCGCTTTTGTAACGGATTAGGTAGTTAAATCAAATCCTCTTGCAGTTAAGTGCTTTGCCGGACTAAACTTTGGTGGCAGCTATTATCAGTTTCAAACAACTGTCTGTTTTTGTTAACCTAACATACTATATTTTCATAGGCCGAACAGAGAAATTGTTTATAATGCTATTAGAACACATGCAAAGTTGGTTGGAGCTGAGCTGATGAATAATGCAAAATGGTTTTATTTGTGTACGGTTGATATGTTCTTGTAAATTTAAGGAAAAATTAGAAAAAAGGATGTTTATTTTTCTAATTGTCCATCTATAACTTATCTAGTAAGGATTGGTGGAATAGGTTTTATAATAATCAAAAACCTATTATGCCCTTAATTATAAATAAAATTGAAATAACAAAATAACAAATTTTAATCATATTTCATATTCTAAACCTCTTATACATATAGAGTCTTTCATTAAAAAAATAAAAATAAAAATATGTTATACAACCTATCAAAATAAAAATAAAAATTCTTAAAACCTAATTTTCTCTTCTTCCTTGCCGATGCCTTTTTAAATATTAATGAACAAAAATCGAAAAAAAAAGTTATCTAGAGTACAATTTTGGATATAATATTTATATAAAACCTACTACACCTATTTTAAAATAAATACAGTATATATTACAGAAAATATATCTTTAAATTTATGTTTTATATGTTACAAAATAAAGTTATAACTTATAATGGTTTAAATAGTGTTTAAAGGCCGGTTTATTAATATTGTAACGTTGGGTATATTTAAAACCACTTTTTTACATTGATTTGAAAATATGACCTACATATATTTGCTTTATTTTAATTTTTTACATACATAATATATATTTTGAAGAATATTTCATGTACAAAATATTTTGTTTAAATATATATGTTTTTTGTAATATATAATGTATTTATTTAAAAAAGGTGTAGTAGATTCAAAAATGTTAAAGAATATATTCGATTTACATAAAATAGATTTACTTTCCTTATTTGTATATTCGGTTACTAGTTTTAAGCAAATCTAATTTTGTAGAATATTGAGTAAATCATAGAATACGTATTCTAAAATTTAGAATACGTATTCTCAATTTCGTAGAACATAGAGAATTTGCAGAATACGAGTTCCAAATTTTGTAGAACATGTATTCTAAAATTTTAGAACAAATATTTGTTCTAAAATTTTCAGAACGTGTACAATGCGTAGAATACGTATTCTAAAGGTTTTAGGACAGACAAAAAATTTAGAAAACGAATTCTACACTTTTCGGAAGATCTAAAAACTAATTTATATGCGACCAAATCAAAAAATGTTTTCACTAAATCTTCTTTAAACATGTCTATTAACATGTTTTTGTGGTTTTTTCCTCTTAAAATTATCAAAATTTTGATATAGGGATAGATTTGTCCAAAGTGACAATTTAGAAATTAAGGTGTATATGGACAAAACTTTTTTTAGAACTCCTTTATTTCCAATTGTCCCTAAATTTAATAACTCCTCCCATTCCTAGAGCATTGATTTTACATGTTTTATGCTTTATCATAATTTGGCTTCTAGTTTTTCTATGCACATTATTATAAATGTTAATAAATCTTTAACTTCAAAAAATATTATTCGAAATAACTGAATTTCCTGAATTAGTTGTGTATGAAAATGATGCATAAAACTCTTTTCATAATTTTTTTTTGAAAACTCTAAAAACCAAAATATAAGAAGAGTACTTGACAAGTAATTTTGTTTTGTTCTTACATATTAGTAATAATATACATATTTTACCTACTTAACATTCATCCCCTATATATACAGCCTGCTTATCTTGAGACTATGATTATTCCCCCACTGGTTGCAAAATGGGAACGAATTTCAAATTCAGATAAAGATCTATATATAATGCTAGGATGCTTTACATCAATTTCTCAGGTATGGACGAGTTCATCCTGACGGAAAATTAGAATGTTTTGCAGCATTGAACTCTTTATGTCTAACAAATTTGTTTCCATTAGAAGGCTTTAGGTGCCAGATTCATTCCATTTGCTCAGCGTGTTTACCAGAGATGCTTAAAAATCATGCAAAAGCAAAAACTAGCTAAGGTTTTATTATTTTCACATTATGTTACGTTTGACAAAGAAGCTGGCGAAGGTGTGAAATGGAAGCTGGCTAAGGTTCCATGTAGAATTATGAGATTCCATCTCATTTGATAATCGAATTGTTTTTTTTTCTCCAATTTTGCTTAGTCACAATTCATATTCTAACATAACTTTTGCTTTTTTTTGTTTGATCGAACCTAGCTTCTGTTGTTTGTAGGTTGGTCTTGCTCATGTTGGGCCTTAGTATGACAAATAAATTATCGTTCATTATCTTGATTTTCTTTATGACCTTGCTCAAGGGCTTGGGAGTGAGATAGAGTCTTTGGTACTCCATTTTCTTGATGACGTGCTATCCTTTTGTGTACTCATAAATCTTCGCTCAAAGGATAATTCATTTAGTTGCGATATGTATATATTCAGTAATTTGTTAGTATAACATTATTGAGTTAATTATTACAACCCGATATATATTTTTTCTTCATTCCTATGGAGGTTTCAAGACGTAATTTAAGAGATATGCTGGTCATGTTCTGCATGGATAAACCTTCTAATGTCAGAGAAAGAGCTTTTGCCCTTATGGGCGTTCTTGCAAGAGTAAGTTGCAAAATAAAATGTCGTTTAGATTTTAATACATTCATTTAACAACAAGGGAAGTCAAGTGAGATTATATATATATTATAATTTTGACTCTCTTTTTTTAGATACTACGTTGTTTCCCACGTGTTGCGTGGATTATGTGTTAAGTTGAATTTGATCGTTGGTTTTTTTAAAAGAAATTTATTATTTTATATAAAAATTAGAGTTTCTTACATTTTTACCATTAAATTTCTTAAACTGTTAAAATATCTGTTTTCATATTTAATATTGAAATTTTCTCATTTATTATATTATATAATAGTGCATTAAATTAATTATTACTACAATTAAATA
Source organism: Crucihimalaya himalaica (assembly GCA_004349715.1). Taxonomy (NCBI): domain Eukaryota; kingdom Viridiplantae; phylum Streptophyta; class Magnoliopsida; order Brassicales; family Brassicaceae; genus Crucihimalaya; species Crucihimalaya himalaica. The sequence continues at coordinate 185,049 of SMJT01000144.1, forward strand.
TAGATTGGATGGAAACGATTCCATAATTATTTTTCTAAACCGATTATTTTGGTTACGTTTTTTAAAATATTGATATATTGGTTTTAACATAATAATGGTAAAAAATGTTGGTTCTTTTTTGTCATTGATTTTTCTTCATTTTTTTTTTCTTTAATTTAGTTTTTTTTGGTTAAATAGCTCATTTTATTTAACAAATAAATACATTTTTTATCGAATATATATTTTTTTTAATTTGAGTAGATACAATTGAAAGCAAAGCACAATAAAAACATAAATTATTACATGGTAACTCTTCACCTTTGTCTCTCATATCAATCAACTCAGTAAACATAGATAATCTAAAAGAAATCGAAACCAATAGAACATTGTTATTCTTTAACACTGTTCAAAAACGTTTACTTACTAAAAATATTTTTTCATTTCTAGTTGGTTTGATGATAGCGGTTAGAGGCTGCTACCACATCAAAAATTCGAAATCACAGCTTGCATACAAACGTACAAATTTGACATAAAAAATAATTTGAACTCTATTATTAGTGGTAGACGTTGCAGAAAAAATTGTTATAGAATTGAAAAAATTATATAGTACTTAAAATATGATAGATAATGAAATGTGCGTCTTGTTATGTAGAGGAGAATATGTGTTTTATATGTTACAAAATAAAGCTATAACTTATAATGGTTTAAATGATGTTTAATGGTTAAGTAGTTAATATTGTAAATGTGTATAGTCAAATTATATTAATTGATTTTAAATGTGTAATTAAGAGAAATATAGTCTTTAAATTTATATTTTTCTGGAATGAAAATATTAAGAGACAAAATAGAAAATAATAAAAAGATATGTCAAAATAGGAGACGGTACGTGTCAACTTCTTAGAGTTTGAACCTTAATTCATTATATAAGATATTAGTATGTATAATAATAATTTTTGCGACCACTAACAGGTAATCTCGGTCTATTTACAACCACTCATATATGAGTTCCTCGTAACCGTAAGCCATCAACCGTAACCCATCAACTAGTTGATATCCAAACTTTTTTTACTGCTACTATACGTCTATACCTATTAATTTCTTTTATTGTATTCAATTAAATCTATGTTAATTTTGAATAGAGTGCAAACGTTATTAGAGAAAAGGTTAATCTCGCGACCAGTGCTTGTTAGGCCATTGGAGAATTAGCAGTAAAGGTAATACCAAATACTATTTATGCTAATTAATGTTTGAAGTTTATGGTTCGGACCAATCTTGTGAATTATAGGAACTCAATCTTCCAGGCTGGTCAAGAAGTCAATCTTGTGAATTAGTGACCAATGTTGTCTCTTCCCTAGGCATGATTCTTCAACATGTAGAGGTGACTCTACCAACTTATATACTTAAGATTCTCTTGGCCATGTCTAAGTTTATCGACTGCAGTATCTCACGAGTATGCCTAATTTTATTTTCTTGTAAGTATTGTGACAATAATGCACTAATTGAGAACAGTACAATTACCCTTGAGAGACTAGAAAAGATTTGTCCAGACCTCGTCGCACTGCAAATGAAGTACTACTTGGAGCCCTGGTGCATCTCATTTTCAATGTTAGTGAACCTTTGTGTTGGATTTAAATTGTTCACTTTTGGTCCATAAATTTTTTTTAATCATACTATCATATCAGGTTATATGATGACATTAACAAAGAAGAAACATTTAGAGGGTTATGTGCAGTGGTATTTTTCTCTCTGCTTTTGGTTTGTGCTTGTAACATGTAGAAATATATTTCCACTCCTAAAATGCTTCAGATCCATTTCTCAGGTATCGACAAGTTCACCTTGACAGTAAATTAGACTTATTTTTTCTGCATGAACTCTCTATATATAACACATTGTGTTTATATGTTTCAGGCTCTAGGTGTCGGATTCGCTCAATTTGCTCAGCTTGCTTTCCAGAAATGCATGGATATCATCCTGTAAGAATATGCAGATTAGAGTATAAATGAAGAATAGAGATCTGGAGTGAAAGAATCATAGAGAACAAGAGAGATTTTAGAGAGAACAAGGTATAATCGATTTCATGGTGTAAAGAGTAAAGTTGTGTGTTTTACAAAGGGAGGCTACAAGAGTATATAAATGAAACCTATGACATATCAAATAACCTAGAATCATCCTAAAATGGCAAAAGAGGCGCTACTGCTCAAGTGGTCCACACAAAAGTGGTTTTCACTTTGTGGTCCACACCACAACGGCTCTCTTCTCTCCCTTATCCTCTTGCGCTCCTCTTTCTTCAAATTACACAAATGGGCTTTCAAAGGCCTAAGCTCTCTCTTTAAAACATTCGACATCTTCTCTCTTTAAGCCTTCTAGGATCGGACTCATTGTTAATCTTGTCGTACGGATTGTCAGTCTTTTTCTTCTTCTTGATCAATACTCCCCCTCAAGCTTAGCCGCAAAAGACTTTCGAGACTAAGCTTGGATTTTCCATGGTCATCACCTCATTAAAAACCTTATTACGGAAAACTCAATGGGACAAAACCGTGGTAAGGGAAAAAGAGTATGATCACCATGAACGAGGGGACTTGATCAAGGGCGAGTGAGGTCTACAAGCTCAAGTTTGATGTGGATATGATCAAAAACTTTGAGACTTGCAACTTTAGTAAAGATGTCCATCAATTGGTCTTCACTTCTTGTGTAACATAGAAGGATCACTCCTTTTTCAATCTTCTCTCAGACCTTGTGGCAATCAATCTCGATGTGTTTGGTCCTCTCATGGAACACCAAGTTTGTACCTATGTGGACGACCGCTTGGTTGTCACAATGCAAGGTAATGGGGCTTAGAGACTCGATGCCAAGATCTTTGAGGAGAGCCTTGAGCCATGTCAACTCATTAGTAATATGCCTCATTGCTCGGTATTCTGCTTCCGCACTTGAGCAAGACACTACTTTTTGCTTCTTTGTCTTCCAAGTGACTAGGTTTCCTCCAATGAATGTGCAATAACTAGTTGTGGACCGCCTATCTCCTCTATCTCGAGCCCAATCCGCATCACAATATCCCACTATCTCGGTGCATTCATTATTTCCCATCCAAATGCCTTGACCCGAGCTCCCTTTGAGATACCTTAGAATCCTTTCAACCATGCTCCAATGATACACCGTAGGAGTTTGCATGTGTTGGCTCACCTGATTCACAACAAAAGAGATTTCAGGTCTTGTGATGATAAGATAGATTAACTTACCCACAAGTCTTTGGTATTGAGGTGAATCCATGAAGAGCTCATCTCCTTTCTCCCTATTTCGATTGACCTTGTAGCCATCTTCAAGTGGAGTCTTGGCTGGTTTAGCTCCTAGCTTTCCTGTCTTATTTAACAAATCAAGAGTTTACTTCCTTTGTGAGAGAAAGAGGCCTTCCGAAGAACGACACACTTCAATCCCTAGGAAGTACTTTAGGACACCTAGATCCTTAATATCAAAAGAGAACTTAAGGAAATCTTTCGTCGACGCAATACCTTCCATGTTGTCTCCGGAGATTATCAAGTCATCAACGTAAATGAGAACAACCACAATAACTTTAGGGCCTTGTAATGCGAACAAGGTGTGATCAGCCTCAGATCGTTTGAATCCTCTATCTTTGAGGGTTGAACTGAGCTTTTGGTATCAAACTCTTGGAGATTGCTTTAGACCATAGATAGCTTTCCTAAGTCTTAGAACTTTTCTGGGAGCAATCGTATCTTCAAGACCTGGAGGTGGTGTCATATACACTTCTTCTTCAAGTTCTCCTTGTAAGAAAGCGTTTTTCACATCCATTTGCCAAAGTTTCCAAGTGAGATTTGTGGCCAATGAGAGAACCACTCTAACCTAATGGAGTTTGGACACGGAAGCAAAAGTATCCGTGTAGTCCTCTCCATAGGTTTGAGTAAATCCACGAGCAACCAACGGGCTTTGTATCTTTCAACGTCCCCATTGCTTAGGTACTTGATGGTGAATACCCATTTGTAGCGGTCAAGGTAATACCAAAATACTATTTTCCCGTTATTGAAGTTAGATTTTCTGGTTAAGAGCAGGCTTATGACTGATAGAAACTCAACGTTTCGGGTTAGTCAGCAAGTCTCTCTCACCATTTGTGGTCAACGTTGTCTCTTTCCTAGGTCTGATTCTTCAACATGGACATGTAACTCTAGCAAGTTAATAAATTTAAGACCCTCTTGGCCATGTCCAAGTTTATGATTTTTGTATCTGCGAGTATGCCTAATTTTATTTTCTTGTGAAACAGGGTATCAATAAGGGATTAGTTGAGAACAGTGCAATTACCCTGGGAAGACTAGCATAGGTTCGTCTAGACCTCGTCACACCATATGTAAAGCACTTCTTGGAGCCATGGTGCATGTCATTGTCAATGGTAGTAAACCTTTGTGTTGAATTTTGAGTGGTCACATTCCTAATTTTGCTCCATAGCACAATTTTTATCGTACTTTCTTTTCAGGTTATGCGATGGGGCGAAGAAAGAAGACGCATTTAGAGGTTTATGTGCTGTGGTATTTTTTTCTCTACTCTTTTGCTTTGTGCTTGAAACATTTAAACCAAGTATGATATTTACAATTGTGCTTTGGAAAAATTCAGGTTAATGTGAATCCAGTAGGAGTTGCTAACTCGGTTTTTTTCGTCTGTCAAGCCATTGCATGTTGGCACGTAAGCGAACAGAAACCTATATAACCGTGAACCTTCGTTACTGATATTTGAAATAATTGGTTGATACACAAGTGACAACTTTATTTTCATTACAGGAAATAAGAAGTGAGGACGTCCGCAACGAAGTTTCCCGAGTGCTGAACGTCTATAAACATGTAAGATATGCGTATTTTAAGTTTAGTGTTTAACCATTTCAAGCACTTGCTTATGTTAATAATAAGTACAGTAATTTGATGTCAAATGATTAATGTCTTTGATTTAATCTTTCGGATCCAGATGCTGGGAAGAAACTCATGGGAAGAATGCCTCTCTTTTATGGATCCTCTTGTGCTCGCGAGATATGATTAGTTTCATAATTTCAAAAAAAGAAAATTGTAGTTTCATTAAAAAAAAAAAAAATTCTTTTATCAACGACAAGTTCATTGTTTTAGTACTAACATAGATAGTTTCGAAAAAGGTAAATCGACACTTTGCATTTTAGTTTGTTAAAAACTACGTGTATATTTTCTTTCCGTATAAGAGAACGCTGTTTTGTATAAAAAAAATATATATTAACAACGGCTTCGATTGGTAACAATTGCATAAAGGCGGAATGACGAAAATAAAATTAAGCCGCGCAATGACTTAATCTGCTGAATAAAAAGTTACGGAATAAACAAAAACTGTGAGATTGGATAAATTTTGCGGAATAGCAAAATATAAAATTTTTAGAAAAAATATAACTACTTAAAAATTAAGTTATTTAATATGAAATCTCACCATATTTAAGATGTTATTTGAAAATTAGAAAATTGTTAAACATATATTTAATATTAAAAAGAGATGAAACATTCTAAATATATTAGAGTAAAACAACATTAAAAATATTACTAAAACACTTATTTTATTTAATTCATTCATAATATAAATATATAAAGTATTTATTTGTTAAATAAAATGAGCTATTTAACCAAAAAAAACTAAATTAAAGAAAAAAAAATATGAAGAAAAATCAATGACAAAAAAGAACCAACATTTTTTACCATTATTATGTTAAAAACAATATATCAATATTTAAAAAAACGTAAACAAAATAATCGGTTTAGAAAAATAATTATGGAATCATTTCCATCCAATCTATATCTAATTGTAGTAAAAATTAATTTAATGCATTATTATATAATATAATAATTTGTCAGATCGAGTTTGTTTGAGTTTTGATGGTGTCGTTACTTGAAATTAGTAGTCGATTGTGGTGATATTGTTTGCCTCTAATCGAATCAATTGTGGTTTTATTGTTTGACTCTAATCAAATCAATTGTGGTGTTAAGGGATATTGTACGTGAAGCAACATTCTTCACCTATGCAGACCAATCATAACAAACGTAGAAAGATAAACAAAGACAAGATAATTTCTGCCTTCAGATTCATAAATCTCTTTTCATCTCAATCTTCTTTACTTCTCTTCTCCACTTTGGGATTCAGAGATTAATCCCAGAAAGAAAGACAATGTAATTTCTTCTTAATAGTAATAATATTAATAATCTGACTTTAGCCATACTTTTGAAAACGAAAGTTCACTCTGCTTTTTTTACTTAACCTGTTTCCAAAAACTTAAGAATTGGTACTCATTCTAATCGAATCAACTGTGGTGTTATTGTTTGAATCTAATTAAATCAATTGTGGTGGTAAGTGGGTCAAACCAAGTCTTATTGTCTCTAATGAGACATGTCTCTATACCTTTTTCTCTAAATATTTAAAATAACATGAATCGTTATAACTTATGTTAGACAATTCTGTATTGCTTTTTTTTTAATTATTTTTCTTCTAATCAATGTAGAAAATGGAGCAAATGAAGAAATTTTTTAAGGAGACTAAGGGACAAATTAATGAGTTAAACAAGGAGTTGCTAACTATTGCTAACATAGGTTCATTTACTCTCCTGAAGGTATATGAATGATATTAACTTGTTTTTACTATTTTACGAGTATGACATCTTTTGACATTTTGTTATGTTCAGTCGAATTTGGATGCTGATGAAATTCTCTTATCGTGGAGACTCAAGAGGCAAAATTTAATCAGTAGACATGCCGATCAAACGATAGATTTATCATTCATAAAAAAAAATGTCATATATCTCTACTAATACTTAATAAAAACAATTTTCTCATAATAAATGAACTAACTTGTTTATTCTTTGGAAAATTCAGATGATTGTTGGGCTTATGCTTTTGCTCGAGGCCTATATGCTGTCATGAAGAAATATGGACATATTGAAGGCTTTCTCACTGCAAAGTTTCTTTTTGCTCATATCGATAAGAAGTTTTTGACCGAAAAACGTACATTTCCCAAGACTATCGATGTTGCACCTTCATTGCTTCAATATTATGGATATAGTTTGATTGTGCATCATCGTCTAAAGCTGGAATTTTTCAGGGAAAATGAAGAGTTTGAAAATTTTATAGAGCGAAGACTAGCTATAGGTCAACTAGCAATGTGTTTCCACTATGTGCCATGTTTTTACAATTTTACATATATGACATCTTTTGATATTTTGTTATGTTCAGTCGAATTTGGATGCTGGTGAAATTCTCTTATCTTAGAGACTCAAGAGGCAAAAATTAATTAGTAGTCATGCCAATTAGATGATAGGTTTGTCATTCATCAAGATAATGTCATACATCTCTACTAGTACTTAATAAAATATAGTTTTCTCATAATTAATGAACTAACTTCTTTATTTTTTAGAAAATTCAGATGATTGTTGGGCTCATGCTTTTGCTCGAGGCCTATATGCTGTCATTAAACAACATGGACATACTGATGGCTTTACCACTGCAAAGTTGCTTATTGCTCACATCGATAAGATATTTTTGACCGAAAAATGTGCATTTCCCAAAATGAAGAGTTTGAGAATTTATAGAGCGGTGATTAGCTATAGGTCAAGTGGCAATGTGTTTCTACTATGTGTCATGTTATCTTTGTTTCATGCCTAAAAACAAAGTATGTAAGTTTAAATCTTTATTCAAATTTTAATTATATATATCCAACTTATGATCATTTGTTTATACTTACAAAAGTTGTCTAGCTGATACATACTTAAATCTTTTTCAGGCATTTTTCCGTCCAAGCGTCATGGATATCGAGGCAATGCATTACAAGAGTTTAGATAGTCATTGTGTTGTCATAACCGATCGTGAAGTGATCTTGAGGGGTGGTGAGCTTATTGAGTTTTGGGAGATCCAAGAAACTCGAGGAGAATTCTTTGGAGATAAGATTGTTACTCGATTAGAACGCCACAAGGGCCTCATTGCAGAAGTTTATGAATTTACGATATACAGTATATATTTTCCCTTTTCCTCTAAAATAAACTATTATTTTAGTTTTATCATAGAAATATTTATTGATTTAGTTCTTTTTTGTTTTAGCCTTGATCGTGGGGGAAGATATTACTTCAAGAAGATCCTAAAATATATTATATGATGAAATGTTAGTATGATATTTTTAAGTATTTGCACTTTTTCCTATTGAATGATGAAATTCTGTAATTTTTGTCTTTCAAAGCTATTACGCAATTTCTTGTAATTCTTCATGCACATTATAATTCGTTAAAGCGATGTGTAAGGAGTACTGGTTATTTTATTAAGAATCATTTAATCTAATTTTGTCATCAGCCTAACACATATATTATTATAAACTGCAAGCTCAGGTCTATTAAGAAAGGAAGTGAATGCGTTAAGAGGATTAGCTTATGTGTTAGCATAGTTCAAAACCTACCATCCATTCAACGAAGAATGATATTAGATTCATAGACTCATTTACTCTTCTAAAGGTACAAGAATGATACTAACTTATTTTTACAATTTTACATGTAGGACATCGTTTAACATTTTGTTATATTCAGTCGAATTTGGATGTTAGTAAAATTCTCTTATCTTAGAAACTCAAGAGACCAGATTTAATTAGTAGTCATGCCAATCAAATGATAGGTTTGTCATTCATCAAGATAATTTCATTCATCAAGATAGTAACCATTTAGTTCTTTTTTGGTTTAGCCTTGATCGAGGGGGAAGATTTTACTGCAAGAGGATCCTAAAATATATTTAAATCGACAAATTATTTTCGAAATTCTAGGGGTTTTTTTTCTGAACATACACCACATTGTTTTATGTAAAACAACATATGTCATATTTTAACAAGCCAAACCGCAGAATATTGTTTAAACGACATATGTTTAGGCAAAATTATAGACAATAAGTTTTCATGATCAAATATTTTATTTAATTGATTCTTTTTATTAATAATTTAATTGAGAAGTTTAAAATAGATTGACTGGTATTTGAGGAGTTAGTTTCATTAGAACCCCTTTCTTAGGAGTTTACATATTAGTTGAGGGGTTTGAAACACTACAAGAAAACACCGACGATGTCAGCTCGGTTGCTTGCTTATGCTTAGCCATTGCAAGCTGGCAAGTAAGTGAAAAGAAAATTAATTGTGACTCTCCTAGCTCAAATTGATCTTTTCACTGAGCATTTGAACAGTTAGTTAACTGATACACAGATGAATGACGTTTTATCATAGGTAATAAGAAATAAGGACATCCAAACGAATTATCCCAAGTGCTGAAAGGCCTAAAAAACGTAAGATTATGCTGAGTTTGAAGTAACCACAGATCCCCAAGTGCTTGTTCGTGTACATTTGAAGTAATCTGATCTCAAATGATTAATGTCTTCACTTCATCTTTTCGGTTCAGAATGTCTCACTGTTTTGGATCCTCTTGTTAAGGAAAGGCTTACGAGCGAAGTGGTATCGAGTGTGACAGTGGTCGTACATCAATTAGTCTCAACTCAGAGAGATCTGCTCTGGTTTACACAGAAATAAAATTGGATCAATGATATCTCTTCAAATCAAGTTGTGGTTTTGAAAGAACAAATATCTTAATTTTTTATCAATAACAAGAAGTTAACTGTTTCAAAAAAGTCAAAGTCTTTATAAAAATAAATAAATTAAAAATCCGAATCCCAGCCAAAACTGGCATATCAGAAAAAAAAGATATATCAATAAATAATTTAAATAAATGAGAACATAAATTTAAATTAAACCTCTTCAGGAATGCTTCGTAACACAGGAGTCCAACATGACGCTCCTCTGTTCTCCACCACCTTTGCATGGTGTTTTCTTCGTAGTTGTCTCAATCTTTGTTCCACTGAAGACGGTCTCAAAACGTCGTCGTATCCAACTCTATCTTCACCTTTGTAAATGAGCTTCTCTAGGTCACATTTCTTTACCAGCATTCTAATCCTGATCACTCCATTCTCCTTCGTTTGTTCGTAAACGACACCGCTTCTCTTCGCCAGCTCTAATGCTCCGATCAGGTTGTTCTTAGCCAGCCGCTTGCTCCGGAGATCCTTCACTAAACTCACCGCCTGGAATATTCCTTTCTTTGATATTAATGCCCTCTTTAGCTCCATAGCTGTTAGTATTCTTTCTTTGCAATGGTTTTGGAGATTTCTTTTGGGGTCACGTACGTAGATGAGAATATATACTATACTTTTTATGGTCCAAAACTCCGGATCCACCGCGTTATAATCAGAAATGGCTGGCTAATTCGATTATTAATGTATTTGACCAATGGTACTCGGTAATCATTGGCGTTACCGAACATAATATATTGAACTTAAATTCTCGTTGGTGATTGATTTCATGCAACGGGTGTATTTGACTTTTGTTTTAATGTCCTTACAGCAACTTTTGTAGTTTTGTTTAACAAGATTTCGTATTTTGTTGACTAAATATTATTCTCAATCTATATACAGTCTCGCAAAATTTGGAATTGGTGCTTGTCATCAATATTTTTTGAACCCATGTCAATTCAAATAGTTTTTTTTTCTTCGGTTCGGAGTAGATGCGGTACGTTGCAATTTCTAGAGTTTGTGGCAGGTTGGTAACAATATATATTGTTTATGTTCATTTAACTATTTTTATGATTTGTATGACGATTGAAATAAATTTTGAAAGCTAAACAATCCTAACAAGTTGATCGCAAAACATATTAAAGTAGAAAGACAGAGAAAAAAGGTATGTTCTACATCGAGGCTTGAAAGGTACTTCAAGATAGTTTTTAGAGTCCCTTACCTATTTTTAGCGATTTTTATTTTGAGGTCGAGTTTTACAAGAGAGTTGAAAATAAGATTTTAGCAGAAATAAGATCATTCCTTTATACCATGAATAGGATGAATGGTGTTCTAAGAAATATCTAGCTTGAAGTCGGACTCCGAATAACGATTTGGATTTGAGGCTTTAGGACTATTTGAGGAGGTGGTGGAACGACTAACTAGTCTAGTAAGCTTGGTTTTCACTCGGTCTTCATTAATTGAAAAGATCATCAGTTACATGAAGATCAGCAGTTACGACGTTATATATGTTCTAGGAGATTACACACGCCATGCGTGGATTTGATTGTATCTCTTTAAGACTTGAAATTTTATTTTATTTGATAATCTTTGAAATTTTATTTTATTTAAATTTTCTTATATTTTATTGCTAATATATATATTTTGTTAATATTTTCTTTTTAATATTTATATATTTTTTTGTCTTCTACGAGATTTTTTTAAGCTTTAGTAACCCTTTTTGGTATTTGATTAAACATTCTTCACGTCATCTCGTTTTTTTTTTTACACCAAACTTATCAATGGTTACTCAACTAAAACGTGTTGTAAAATTAAGAGAAAATCCCATAAAAACCTCCAAGTTACGAATAATTCCCAACTTAAATATTCAACTTTTTTTGTTTCCAGTTAAAACTTTGAACTATTGAATTTTCTCAGAAAAAACCTTTAACTCTTAATACTTGTGCCCGAGGTTAAGTTGACTAACGGTCAACGATGAACAGTAACGTTGACCGTTAGTCAACCTTTTTTTTTTTTAACAACTTATCTTTTGATTGATTAGTATAAGTAGGGTACAAATATTTAGCTACCCATGACGGTGGTAAAACATAGGTCGTTAACAAAATTTTGAGTGAAGCAGGTTATACGGGTGCAGGTTGTGGAGAAGAACATTGCGGGTGCGGGTCGCGATATCTGAAAAAGAGGGTTATATAAACTCGCATCGCTATTAAAACAAAATTCGGCCCAAGTCAATCGAAAACATTAAAAATAGAAAAAAATAATTTTTTTTTGTAGTTTTCTTTCTCCAATAAAGCAACAACTTTAACTTGATTTGGAGCATAAGTCTATTAGATAGAAAATTCTTATTTATATTAAAAAAAAAATTTAATTATGTTTTGACTCCAATAGCGGATAACTCCCTTCACTGAAAATTTGTTTACGACCTAAATATTTGTAGCGGATAATCCGTCATGGCTAGCTAAATATTTGTACCCTACTTACATTAATGAATAAAAAAAAAAGTTAGTGAGAGATCAACTGACCTCACATCCTTCCATCTAGGTCCGCAATTGGCTGCACATCTGCTGTAACGGTGAAGAAGGTAAGGATTTTCTAATTGGGCTTAATGTTTTCGGCTGACTTGGGCCAAATTTTTTTTTTAATTAGTTATGCGAGTTTATATAACCTTCTTTTTCAGATATCGCGATCCGCACCCGCAATGCCTTCTCCACAACCCGCACACGCATAACCCGTTTCACTCAAAATTTGTTTACGACTTATGTATTACCACTGTCATGGCTAGTTAAATATTTGTTCCCTACTTACACTAATCAATCAAAAGATAAGTTGTTAAAAAAAAAAAAGTTGACTAACGGTCAATGTTACTGTTCATCGTTGACCGTTAGTCAACTTAACCTCGGGCACAAGTATTAAGAGTTGAAGGTTTTTTCTGGGAAAATTCAATAGTTCAAGGTTTTAACTGGGAACAAAAAAAGTTGAAGGTTTAAGTTGGGAATTATTCGCAACTTGGAGGTTTTTTATGGGATTTTCCCTAAAATTAACTATGACAGATCAAATATGTAAAGAATTATGTGAGTATACAATAACAAAAGATTAGAGATAAGATCCAAAGAGATTCTAACTTTAAGAATAAATGAACAACAATTGATTTATATTTTACAAAATTTGTTTGTACGCATAAGATTTATAACTATTAATTTATCTTACTGTTGAGACCATAAATTTATATAGAAATTTCAAAAAAATTTATTATCTTATTATTTTATCGAATTGTGTTAAATTTTACACTATTCCGACTCGGAACCGGAGAAAATTATTAATTTATAGTGATTATTAATTTATAGAGTATTTATTTATGGAGGTTGTACTGTATTAGGCCCTAATAAGCCATGGCTTGAGTGGCCTATGCTGCGGTCCGACCTAGAGTCAGACAAAGTCTTGAGTCTGTCGCCGATATTGTCTCATGTTTATTCAATTTTTTTCTCTCCTCCTATTGGCCTTTTTAGGTAACCTGGAAAATGTGAAGAACACAAAAAGTTTAGTTATGAACAGAAAATTTCGAGGATGCTCAAGAAGAGTAACACTGGTTTAATTCCCTCACTAGTAACGGAGGCGTGAACAATAATGATAGAATTAATGTCTAATAATCAATATATACAGTGAAAAAACTAATGAAAATAAAAACACAATGTTGTTTATTTTAATTTGTGTATTAACTTTTATGAACACATAATTTATGATTCTAGATTAACCTGTGAACCAAAAGTATGTTGAATTTGAATTTGTGTGCTGAAAACCCTAGCCGACTTCTCTCTCTAGCTTGGCGATCGAAGATGGTTCATCGGGCTAGAATTCGTCTTGGCTTTTAGATTCGGTGATCGTTTTTCTCCGCTATTCACTTGTTCCGATAGAGGTTGCTCTCTTTTGGTCTTATTTCAGAGACTTTTATGTTGCATACGATTGTTTTGTTTGTTTTTCTAGCTGCTGGTTGGATCGATGTTGGTTGTTTGGAACGTTGTCCTCGGATCCTCTCTAGATCGTGTGTTTGTGTTTGATCATCGGCGGTGAGGTGCAGTCTCCTTGATCTTCTGAGATCTATTCCTAATAGGTTGGGAAAACATTACTCTGACCGATCTTCTAGATCACAAAGACATAATGCATGGCATTGTGAGGAACCAATTAAGATCCCAGATGCGGATAATTCTAATCTAATTGAAGCAAATTAGTGTACTTTCATAGGGAGAGTAACAAATCCGCAAGTTCAAAACATTAAGGGGCTGTTGAATTTTATGCCATCCATTTGGCCACTCAAAGCTGGTATAGACGGAAGGGATCTAGGCCATGATAAATTTTTATTTTCAGATTTCAATCATAGGAAGATCTTCAAGCAGTGTTGAAGATAGCCCCTTTCCACTACAAACACTAGATGTTTGATTTGGAATGATGGGCGCCAATTGTATCTGATTCCTTCCCCTTGAAGATACAATTTTGTATTAGAATTCATGGCATTCCACTCAAGTTATGGAACGAAGCTACTCTGGACCCTTGGAGACAACTTGTTCGAGTGGTTAATCGTGATGCGTTGGAAGCGAGATTCCATGTGGAGATGAATGCTTACAAGCCTCTCATTACAAGAAAATCTGTGTTGGCTCCAACTGGAGAGGAATTTTTCATCTCATTCGAGTATGAAGGTCTTGAGAAGCATTCTTTCAAATGCATGAGTCTTTTACATGAGGAGTTCGGGTGCCCTTCAACTCTTTTACATGAGAAGTTCAGGTGTCTTTCGAATGCTAGGTGATTATATTCAGGTTCCTAAAAACATAGATTGGGTTCACCATCAACTTGAGAGTGATCAAGCAAAGGAGAAAACTACTAGTGAGCTATGAAGACAAAATGAAGACATTGCAACAATTGAGAGGATGGTGAAAGCTAGGGAGAAACAGTCGGTGGTTGGTGGTCAGTCTAATTATGAGTCCCCACGACAAAAGAATAAGAGGCCTGCTTTGGAACGATTAGCAATGCTCCCGAAAGAGACTTCACCAATCAAATCTAAAGAAAGAAGACCAGCTTTGGAGTGGGTGGAGCAGACAATTGTTCCTTTGACTTCGGTGTTTGATCAATTAGGCTCTTCTGAAGGCCTAATGGATGTCACTATTATGTTAACTGGAGTTGTTTATTAACCGCATAAGGGAAGCTTGATATCGAAAGTAAAGAACAACTTGGCTAATGATCTTGATCTTGCAAGTGATGAATTTCCACTAGAAGATGATGACTCTTTGATTGTTACCAAGAACAGGGAGGCGCTACTAGAGGCAACCGATGCATTGACGTTCCCTGTAGGTGCTGGTGATGATGCGTTGGCTTTGGTGGAGTCGACAAGAAGAAAGCCTGGTCCAAAACCAGGATCAAAGCGAAAAGTTAAAGCCCAGACATGAAGTTGTATTAGAAGACGAGGTATCAGTCTAGTGTAAAGAGCTCCAATGAAAATTCTTTCTACACCGACGAGAAGTTCTTCAAAGGAAGCGTTATACTGTAAGATGGACATCAGCTGGAGGCTCAAGGCTTGGTCTTCCTTCTTCTTCTGTTCCTCAGCTTGAGGATTCGAGTTCTAATCTTGTTGCTAATATTAATAAGATCATAGTGTCTTGTACTTGTAAGGGTTTGGCAGGTTCCCTTAAACCCCCAAATTACCAATGATTACAACTAGCTAGAACTGTCAAGGGCTTGGAAGCACCCTGACAGTTCGACGTCTAAGGGAAATAAGACTGAACTTATTTCCTGCATAATGTTTCTTATGCAAACAAAAAATTCAGATGAATTTTTGTTCTGTTTTTTCAGTGGATGGGGTATGGTAATTATTTTATTGTTCTTCCTATTGGTACAAGTGGTGTTTTGGCTTTATTTTGGAAGAGTGATATTGACTTAGAATTTATTTTGTCATGTACGAATTATATTGACACTCGAATTAAGTACAAAGCTAAGGAAATTTTCTTCATGTTTGTTTATGGTCATTTGGAGACTAGTAAACGAAAGGAGGTGTGGGATGCAATCTCTTTTATAGGGGCGAGCAAGAGTGGGCCTTGGTTGCTCACGGGGGATTTTAACGATATAGTAGAGAACAATGAAAAGAGAGGTGGTCTCCTTGGAGTGAAAGATCGTTTATAAACTTTAGAAGTTTTTATTCCCAAAATGGTTTCTAGGATATAAAGCATTCAGGTAATCCTGTATCATGGCGTGTATGAGGTATAATCCCTTTGTTTGTGTTAGGCTGGATAGAACGATATCTAATGATTATTGGATTGAGAATTTTCCTTCAGGCCATTCAGAGCATCTAAGGTTTGAAGGGTTTTATTGATGATTCACGAGTGAAGCGACATGGCCTCTTCAGATTTGATTGGCGATTGTGTGAGAAAGATGAAATACATGCCTTAATTGACAGGATTTGGAAAGAATGTTGAGAAGAATCGGTTGAGCGGAAGATCATAACTTGACGAAGAGGCATTTTTACTTAGACTAAAGAGAATACATTCAATATTGAGAAGAAGATAGTGGATACACAACAACAACTTGGGTCTGCCCTTTCAGCTATGGTTCCTAATATGACACTCATAAACTCACTAACCCGATCTCTAGAGGAAGCTTATAGGGAGAAGGAGTCCTTTTGGAAACAGAGGAGTAGAGTGCTTTGGCTACAAGGAGTTGATAAGCAATCTGCTTATTTTTTCCGAGTGACTAGAGGAAGAAGAACTCGGAATCGATTTACGATTCTAGAAGATGAGAATGGGAATGCATCTATGAAGAAAATGATTTTTCTAGGTTAATCTCAGATTACCTTCGTGTGATCTTCATCAGCAAATCCACAGGTAACTTTCAAGTGGTAACGATATCCTATCACCACATATTTTGTAAGAGACGAATATTCGACTTATTTCTTCCAATTGTTTTGGTCACTCCTTGAGAACGGATGAACTCTTACTTATTGGGACGTTTTGGACGATGCTTATGTAGAAAGCCCTTTTTTTGTGTTTCTAGTATTTAGTGAAAGAAATTCAAGTCTTTTTCAGTTCAGGATCGTTTCCGTCTAGCCAAAACGTCACCAATATCAGACTCATTAAGAAATTTCTCTTCCCAAGCGAGTAGCTGATTATAGGCCTATTACTTTATGCAATGTGTATTATAAGATTTTTGCTAAGATCCTCACTAAGCGGTTACAACCGATCCTCTCTACTTTAAACAGCTTTTGTACCAGGAAAAGCTATAGTAGATAATGTTCATGGCTGTGAAAACAGATATGAGCAAAGCCTATGATCATATTGAGTGAGATTTTCTTCAAGCAGTGTTAGAAAGACTTGAGTTCCATCATGTATGGATTCATTGGATAATGGAATGCGTCTTGACGGTGTCATATTCTTTCATCATTAATGGAGCTCCACAGGGGCAAGTGATTCCTACAAGAGGGTTAAGACAAGGTTATCCTTTCTGCCTTATCTTTTTATTCTCTGTACTAAGGTATTGTCAGCTCTATGTATCAGGCACATCAAGCTGGAAGTCTCTCGGTATAAGATTTTCTCTGCACAATCCAATAGTGAGCCATTTTTTATTTGCAGACAATACAATGTCTTTCTGCAAATCGAACCAATCAAAATGTGAAGCTCTAGTATCAATCCTTAATCAGTATGAGAGAGTTTAGGGCCAGTTTATTAATTTTCAGAAATCATCAATAACCTTTTCTTCTAAAACCCCCCGAATTCAAAGAACTAAAGTGATGGAAACTCTAGGGATCAACACTGGAGAAGGAACAGGTAAATATCTCGAGATCCCAGAAAATTTTGGAAGGAAAAAGAAAGACATATTTGCGTCTATAGTGGATAGAGTTAGGCAAAAAGCTCACTCATGGACATCAAGTTTTCTGTCACCTGCTGGCAAGCAAGTGCTCCTTAAGGCAGTGTTATCGGAGATGACAACTTACTTTATGTCCTGCTTCAAGCTCCTGATTTCTATTTGTAGGCAGTTGTAATTCCTCCTAATGCGGTTCTGGTGGGATAGTAAATTTGACGAAAGAAAAATGAGCTAAATTGCTTGGGATAAGTTGACGCAACCTAAGAATGCTGGTGGATTAGGTTTTGTGATTTTGAAGCCTTTAATAACACGCTGCTAGCAAAGCTGGGGTGGTGATTAATTCAAGCTCCACAATCACTGTCTACAAAGGTTTTGTTAGGGAAGTATTGTCATAATTTCTCCTTTATGGAGTTCTCATCTTCTACTAATCACTCAAAAGGATGGAAAAGTATATTTTCGGGTCGAGGGGTGCTTAAGTTAGGATTAGGATGGAGAGTAGGAGATGGTCATCTTATTAGAGTTTGGGAGGATCCATGGTTGTCCACCACCTCTCCGATGGTTCCTATAGGTCCGCCGTTACCTCTTGTTGATGGTAATACTTTATTAGTCTCTCATTTGAAGAATCCTTTGACTAATGATTGAGAATGGAAGAAGATACGAGCTATTATTCCTTAGTATGAGGATAGCATTCGTTTATTACCTTTAAGGGGAGCTCAGAGAGACGATGTGTTAACATGGCTACCAACAAAGAATGGAATTTACTCATCCAGATCAGGCTACGGGATGCTAACCACTAAAGAAATTAATCAAACAGAAAGCAACTTCAATTGGCAAGGGATCATTCGGAGAGCAAAAACTCTTCATAAGATTCGACATTTGCTTTGGCAAATAGGGAAGAATGCACTTCCTGTTGGCGATATTTTGTCTTCGAGAAGAATAATTCCAAAAACATCTTGCTTGTGATATGGAGATGTAAAATCCACGCTTCATGTTTTTAGGACGTGCGAGTTTTTTAAAGAGGTTTGGGATTTGGCACCATTAAAAGTCCTTGGGTTGAGAGGCGATCTGACTACGTCAGAGTTTCTCTATAGCTTCAAACCTGCCTCCGGTTGGGTTGACCACTCCTCTCTTTCCTTAGATATGCTTGAATATATGGATAGCAAGAAATCAGTTGGTCTTCTTGGAAGTGTCTCACTCAGCTGTGGAGATCGTCTTAAAAGCAATAATGGACGCAAAGAATTGGACTGCTGCACAACCTACACCTCGAGACCTAGCTTATAAAGGAATGGTTTCTTCTGAACGAATGTTAAAACAGTTTGATTGCTATATTGACGCTGCTTGGAATTCTGAAACTCATAGAGGCGGTTTAGCGTGGATAATTAATTCCAGTACAACGACTCTCAAGATATTGGACTCAAGAACGCGGGCTTATTTGGGATCGGTATTAGCCGCAGAAGCATGGACAATTCAGGAAGCGATATTTGCCATAAATGACATGCAACTGGACGACATCCAAGTCTACTCTGACTCTCTTGCTTTGGTTCAGATTTTGAACTCTAAGGAGTCGCATAATGAAATCGTTAATGCTCTTGAAGATATTCGAGAGGTTTCTGCTAATTTCTCTTCCATTGTTTTTTTATTCCTTGTTTAAATAATTCGGAAGCGGGTGAGCTTGCGAAATCAGCTTTGTATAACTTTATATATGTTTTGGAATAAAATTATGTTGTTGACTAAAAAAAAATTTGTTGAATTTGTCTGAAACATAATGAATGAACAAATAATCCCTGCCAATGAAAATTTAGATAGTAAAACCTCTATAAATTAATAATGTTGAGATTTCAAAAATTTATTATCTTATACAGATTATAATTTATCGATAATTTAATAATTTATTAATTAACCAATAAATTAATAAATTATTAATTATTAATTTCTAAAGATAAATTAATAAATTATCATTTTATAGAGATAAAAAAATGTTATGTTAATAATTTTTTAAATTTTCTTAAGTTTTATTGTTAATATGCTATATATTTTGTTAATATTTCATTTTTCTAGAAGTCTTTAATATTTTTTTTATTGTGAACATCTTAACGAATATATCACTTAAACTTATTCTTTTTTTTTTTTTGTAAGATTGTAAAATTGTATTCATAAAAAAAACTTTGTACATAGGATGCATCTTTCTGCTATAGGTTTTTAAAATATTTAAAATGAAACTGAGACTTTTACAAAAAGACACAAAACATATACAACATTAGAACCTCGAGCCAAATTAGAAGCTTTAACCGTCAGCCGTATACGGTGATCCCGACTTTTTGGACGATGTGGTGCATGAGTAGTAGTTGTAACAGATATTGCAAGGTCACCATGTATCCTACGATTTATTTCACGCCAAATGGAATAGATTGTTGATTGAAAGACATATCTCATCACAAATTTCAAGGTTTGTGGAAAGGAAGAACATGTGAGCAATGAGAGCATAGCTTGAGACTTATACAAAAAGACACAAAACAGCTACAACATTAGAACCTCGAGCCAAACCAAACGGTTCAAAGTGGCCAGCCAAGAAATGAACAAGTATTTGGGGTAGCATTTTAGAACCATATCCCTTTATTCTAGTTCTTTGTTGGCTCCACTTAGGGATGTTAATATGGGTTTAGCCACCCCAATTAACCCCACCCCATTGAAACCCACCCAATTTAATCTTAAACCCAAATAAAACTCATTATAACCATGCCCATATAACTTTTTCAAAGTTACCATACCCATTTAAGCTCATTTAAGTTATATGTGATTTATTTTTCAAAAAATTAGTTATTAATTATTTTATGTTAATTGATCTTAATCGGTTAATGAATCCATATTTTTGGCGAAAAAATTAAGAAACTATATTTTCGGTGAAAAAATTATGAACTTATAGAATTATTGGAGGAAAAATTTGTGAAATCGTACTTTTAGTGGGAAATCATGGAATTAAGTTTTTGGCGAAAAAATTGTTAAACCGAGTTTTTGTCGAAAAAATTACAGAATCATGTTTTGATGGGAAAATTACGGATTCACATTTTTAACGGGAAAATTGTGGACTCACTTTTTGGCAAAAAAATTACGGATTCACGTTTTTGTCGAAAAATTACAGACTCACTTTTTTGGCGGGAAAATTGTGTACTCATATTTTTGGCGGGAAAATTGCGGGTTCACATTTTTTGCGTGAAAATTACGGACTCACATTTTTGGCAAGAAAATTTTGGACACACGTTTTTGCTGAAAATTTGTGGATTCACGTTTTTGGCGGAAAATTGCGGATTCACGTTTTTTGCGGAAAAATTGTTAAACTATGTTTTTGGCGGGAAAAATGTTGACTCGTGTTTTCCGCAAAAATTGTGAAACCGTATTGTGAAATCGCGTTTTTAGCGGGAAATGTTATGGTAACAAGTGATGATTTTATTATTTTTGTTTACCATTTTTAAAAAATTTATAGAGTTTATTATCTCCTATACAACTTTCTCAAAAAACCTTTCCTCCTATACAACAATATTAAAATCTTTCCTCTTATACCACAATTGATAAAACGACTGACCCAAGAACCCTTTTATAGTTATTTCATTTCATTTTTTTTGTTTCTTCTTTTTCATTTCTTCTTTTTCTCCATTTTTCTCTTCTTCTTCCTATCTCCTTTCTCTCTCTTTCTTCACTCATTTTTTTTGCTTTACTCTCTCTTTTTCTCTCTCCTTCTTACACAAACTCAGTAAGTTGTTGATTCATGAGATTTAAAATTAAATTGGTCGCTTCTTCTGTCATTTCTCTCTCCTTTCTCTTCTTCATCTTCTTCTTCTTCTTCTCTCATTTCTGTCTCCTTCTTCTCCTCTTCTTTTTCCACTCTCACTTCCTCTCTCTCTCGCTCTATATCCCTCTTCAATTGTTTCGATTTTCGGAAGAAGATGAGATCTAATCTTTATCCTTTTAGGAAAAACTCGTCCACCCAATATCACTTTTGATCTACTCGTTTGGAAATGTTCTATATCCGGTAAACTTGTCCACCTAATGCTATGTAGACTTGTCCACAAATGCTTAACCGGAAACTTGTCCACCAAATGTTTTTTGACA
The DNA here is from genome assembly GCA_004349715.1 of Crucihimalaya himalaica. Lineage (NCBI taxonomy): Eukaryota > Viridiplantae > Streptophyta > Magnoliopsida > Brassicales > Brassicaceae > Crucihimalaya > Crucihimalaya himalaica. The sequence goes on from SMJT01000144.1 coordinate 206,552, forward strand.
AACTTGTCCACCAAATACCACTTTTGATTTACTCGTTCGGAAATGCTTTATACCCCACCAACTTGTCCACCAAATGCTTTATAGACTTTTTCACCAAATGCTTATGCAGAAAACTTATCCACCAAATACAACTTTTGATATACCCGTTCGGTAATGCTCTCTATCCGGAAAACTTGTCCACCAAATGCTTCGTATACTTGTCCATCAGATACTTATACAGAAGACTTGTCTACCAACAATGAGAGAAAGAGAAAGAAACATGAGAGATAAATAAAGAGAAAGATAGAAAGGAGAAAGAGAAGGAAAGAGAAAAAAGGAAAGAGAAAGAAAGAGAGAAGGAGAAAGCGAAAGAAAGAGAGAAATGAGATCGAAAGAGAAATAAAACAATTGTTTCTCTCTCTCTCTAATTGTTTCAATCAGCATTTAATGTCAACAACTTTGGTTTTTGAACTAAAGATACAAGTGTCTTTTTTTTTTTTTTCTACACAAGAAAGTGGTATACAAGGAAAGGTTAGAGGAATTGTGGTAAAGGAGGAATTTTTTTTGAAATAAGTGGTATTGCAAGAAATAACACCTAATTTATATACAAACTTTAATTATTAAGGTAAAAATCCTTTAAAAACTAATAAACGGATTTAGATGGGTACCATTTAATTGTGGGTTTACTCTAAATAGGGAAACCCATATAACCCCATTTACTTTTTTTCTTTAAATGAGTTTAAATAGGTCCAAATTTAAACAATATAACCATTTAGTAAATAGGTTTCCAAACCAATGAAAACATCCCTAGCTCCACTCTTCTAATCTCATTCCATGTATCCTTGGTTGAAAACTTTGATTTAAATTTCCCATCTTTGATCTTCCATTGAGCAAAATCATCCCACAACATATCATCATTCATTTGCAGCCTCTCCATTTATGCTTCAATTTGGTTAATAAACCCTCTCCGATGACGACACCGGCTATAAGACGTGAGAGTCTCAGCAACGGCTGCACTTAGTGGTGGACCCAAAATTTATTTTTCGCACCGTTTCTTGCTTCTTTTACCATTCAAATATTATATTGTGTACTGCAAATAGTTTTTTCACCAATCAACATTATTCTGTACCACTTTTTATAAAACCCACACTTGTTCCCCAAATACATTTTTCTCGCACGTACCGCATAATCCATCCACTTTTCCCGTACAACCAAATCCGCTGTCACCATTTGAACCCTTAAGGTTTGAACCTCAACTTAGAGAGGTCAAATTTAAAGTAACGACCAAATGTGCCATTGATTGGTACAATAACATATACTGAAACTACAAAAATATAAATTTAACTAGGTCATCTGACTCCCTGGTTTTTTAAAACTTATTTTCTAAAAATACTTCAAAATAACATTAATTTGCGTGCCTTGCCACAATTAATTTACTCTTTCACATAATAGCCACTGAGACAAAAAGAAAAAAGAAAAAAGGACAAGGCTTCTCTTGTAACTACACTGTTGTCCTTTGGCTTTGTAACTGAATCATTATATATATAATATGTTAAAAAGGAGAATAAAAAATTTGGGAGAATAAGAAATTAATAATTATGGAAGAATAAAAACTAAATAATTTTGGAAGAATAAAAAATTAATTTTTTATAGAATAAACGAAGAATAACGAGAGATAGAGGAACTCAAAAATTTCATTTTCTACACTGAAAAAGTCTGAAATTTGGGGAAAATCCCAATTTAAATTGTTTTCTCGATTTGTCTAAAAGCAAGGTTAAATAACCTTGTTGTTTGAACAATTATCAAGTAAGTATGTCGAAGCACTTATGATATTTTAGCGGGTCGTCGGGATGTAGCCTCCTAAAAACTTTGCGTTAAGTCTGTAACCACCCAGTTAACTAAACCGGATGTGTAGCCCCATATAAATATCATCTCGAGTTGTAACCCCACCGAAAGTTTGAATCGATGTAAAACCACATCTTGTTAACTTTTTGTTTGACCAGTCACTACTGTGCAGATGACTAGACGCCACTGTGCAGCTGATGTGGCAAAAAAACTCCAAAAATTTGTAGAGAGCATGGCTCAGGATGGGAAAAAACATTAAACACTGTGACACATTAATATTTCATGTTATAAGGGACAAAACTTTAATATATTTTAGTCAGTGTGCTTTTGTTTTGCAGCAAAAATAGAATTCATAATCTGAGACTTCAAAAAGTTAGTTCCATATTTTAATTTAATTATAAAAATTATGAATATTAAATATACACTACAAATAAAATATTCAGTCTCCAAAATCCGTTGGTTCTAAATCGTCAAAATCCAAAATTCAACGGAAATTCGTTGGAATTTCTGACGGATTATCGACGTCAAAATTTTCAGAAAATCGGAGAATGGTCGGAAAATGGTTAGAAACATTCGTCGGACAATAATTTCTGGAAAATGGTCATAAATGTTTTCAACAATATTCCGAAAAATTTTCTGAAAATTATGTCGTCGGTAATCTGTCGAATATTTCCAACAAATTTTCAAAAATTTAGAACTGACAAATTTTGGAACGTCGGAAATCGCATTTTTTGACGGATTTCCGAAGAAAAAAAATTTTACCGTTGGAAACTGACTATTTTTTTGTAGTGTATATTTAATATTCATAATTTTTATAATTAAATTAAATTATATGGACCGAACTTTATTGAGGCCTCGGATTATGAATTCTGTTTTTGTTACAAAAGAAAACAGACTAACTAAGATACATTAAATTTTTGTCTTTTATAACACAAAATATTAATTTGTCCCCGTGGTTAATGTGTTTTCCCATTCAAGCCCTACTCTCTACAAATTTTTGGGATTTGCTTTGCCACGTCAGCTTCACAGTGGCTTCTAATCAACCAAAAAGTCAACAAGATGGGGTCTTACATCGATTCAAATTTTATATAAGGCTATATATACATCCGGTTTAGTAAACCGGGTGGTTACAGACTTAATACAAAAATTTTAGGGGGCTACACCCTGACGAAAACTTCGGCGAGAGGAAGATAGTAGGGTCCAAAATCTCCTTTTTTGCGACATACGTCTCAGGTATTTGGAGGGAAAAACTCTAGAGAGAACAAATGGAGTGTCACTTAGGAGTATTGTGGTTCCGATTTTCTTTTCCGATTTGGTTTTCTTGAAGAAAACTCCGACTCCCTAATGAGAAAGTACGGTTTATGATTTCTTTCAATCGAATTTGATACCCAAAATCAAATTTTTTAGAAATTGGTCTCGAATGTCTAAAAGTTTGATTTTTCATGTTTTTCAATTGGAAACAGAACTTCTATTAAAAAAATAAAGAAAATGATGTTTAGTGGAAAAAAAATTATTTGTGTACATATTTGCGGCTTAGGAAAAAGTTTGAAACCCTAATTGTGTACATATATATTTCTATTAAATATCCTTAGTGTATGATTATTGAGAATTTTTTAGTACCAAATATTGATTTTGTTGTCATATACGTGTATTAGACTATTTGATTTTATTTTTTTTATATGTAAGTTTGAATTTAGCATAAGTTTTGTATCGTACAAGATCTTACATCTTCAAAGAACATCGTACGTTTAATAATACTTGTATTTAAAAAAAAAATATGTACACGATGAAGAACTATTAATGTATACCGTCTCGTATACCAACTCACATTGTATATGATGATGTATTTTAAAATCACCATAAGAGACTTTTATCTATAAAATGTTAGCTTATACAGTATATGACTATTTTATTGTGCGCATATCAAAAACCGATGTACGTAAATTTTCTTTTTGTTTTGGAAGGCTATCGTGTCCTTTCGAGATTTTCAACGAGTAGAAGAGAATGTGCAGTTGCTTATTCCTTCATAAAAATGGGTACCTGACTCAAAGTGTGTATATCATCCTCTTGAATTTCTTTCGTATACGTGTATGTAGTTTACGGTGTATGCAATATTAATTACGTGTACGAAAAGAATTTCCTGTTGGTTTGAATGTATGGTATATATTTGTATGATTCATAAAATGTACGTTTTGCAAGTCCTTGCAATATATTTTAAAACTTACATGTCCACAACAAACACAAAAATTTTATTTTAGTCTTTATTTTATGTTTATTTAGTTTTTCCTATATATTCTTTAAAATAATTAAACATTTACACACAAAATATAATCAAGTTTTTACAAATTTATTTTGAAAAGATAATAAAAAATCATTTTTATACATAAAAATAAATACAAAAATTCATATATATTTAATTTTTAAACAAAAATCATATATCACTTTTATAATAACTAAGGTTTTTTTTTACAACACCCAAATAATGTTTGGGTGGTGGTTATACTGTGTTTTTATGTTTAATAATGAACATTTTCTGATATAATTCGCACATTTCCTATGAGTACACAGTTAAACTATGTACATAACTATTATTATGTTCTATGTTGTCTCGTTAAAAACTTTTCATAGAAAAACCTATCATGATGAAAACCATGTTAAGGAGAAAAGAGTACAACCACGCACATAATCATAATTCTCCCTTTGGAAGCATCATCTTCAAGATACGCAATTCAATCATATATATCACCTTTTTGGAATTGTTATAAGTAGATTCTTCATTAGTAGACTCTTATCTTGGGTCATTAAACTTCTAATATATAAATCTCATTTCACATATAATATTATTTGTTTAGTCTATTTAGACTTCATGCCTAATCATTACTTTTGTATACAATGTTCAAAACATTCATATTGTACATGAGTTATTCATGCCTTTCTTATGTAACATACTATTTTAGCTTTCCTTTTTATTATGATATTTCTGGACCAAACATACATGAGCATTTTCTATGTAAAATCATGCAGGGATCTTTGAAATAACATATCTTTTGCTAGATGTTTAATTTACAAGAAACTTCATGAAATATATGAGTTATACAAACTCGGCCATATTCAGATTTGTGCACAATCTAATTTTTGCATCTTTCAGAAGAATGCTTTCATATTCTACTATATATTAAATCTCTACAGGAGATCTGATAATATTTAAATCATCATCACACTTTGCACTTATTCTTATAGCCTTCTTTTAACAAGTACCAACTAAGATGATTATCTTATATTTTCCCTGATTGTTTTAATCCATAATGATGTTGATTTAATTTTATACATGTACTAATGTACTCAAGAACTATAGTTTATTGCTTCTGGCAATAGAATTCCTTAGGGTTACTTTTAATAGTTTAAAACCTTATGGGCAGACTACTTCAAGTCTTTCTCTCATTGTGAAATTCATAAGGGATCTTAATTGTTGCATCCACCACATGAGATTACATCTCTTCGTAATCAATATCAAATCTTTGTGAGAATCCTTGTGCTATTAAACTTGCTTTGCATCTCACAATTCATTTCTCTTCACATGAAGATCCACTTATGTCCAATTAGCTGTTACACCTTCAAGTGTACAGATGATGTGATCCTTATGGAAAGGATCGAACTGCCCTAGGATGACTTTGTGGAGTCTGTGTGTTTTCTGTTGTGGAATGGCTTGGAGTCACCGAATGGATAGATTTGCGGAAGTATGAACGTCTTGGGATGGCTCCAAAGGTGTGGGATAGATTCGTGGATTGATGGAGTGATAGATCACGAGCGGTGGAGATGATAGAACAAGCGAACGAACGGACGGACGGTGTCGGAGATCGGACTATGGTGAATGATGAACGAACGATGGCGAATGGTGAGGATGGACGAATGAATGAAAACGAACGAGCAAAAATGGAAGATGAACGATGATAGCTTGGCTTAGACAAGGATGCTAAGATCCTAATGCCTTAGACAAGAGCTCGCTATTGTGCAAGGATGAAAATACGAATACACTAAGCAAGTGTTTGATCAAACAAAGTTTTAGGGAATGTTTTTGATAAAAAGATGTTTGATAAAATGAAAGAGATGACATGAGGGAATACATATAGAGTTTGAAAATACTAGGGAATAACAACAATACACCTAGGAAATAACAACATAATTAATAATAAGTTTGAATAAGAAAAAGAAGGTTCCTCCTTGTTTTCAAAAGAAGAAGTATGGGCTGGATTTCAACAAGGAGCCTTTTATTCAAGTGTTGTGATCAAGCCTCATTAAAAACCTTGGTTGGAAAACCCAATTGGGACAAAACCAACCCAAGGGAAAAAGAGTGCAAGTCACAACACCTCCCTTGTCGAATTCTTAAGTTGCTTGTATCACAACCAGTGTGGTTGGATTAGCAAACTCAAGATTGCCCTGGATAGATGATAGTAGATTGTGGAAAGCTTGATGGAACTTCTTAATCTTGGACCTTGTCATCACTCCGGGTGGAATGCTTAAGTCTTCTTCGGTTTCTTCCTTAGCTTCCTCGGGTACAAGTTCCGGATCAGTTTGTGCGTCCTCCTCCTTAGTCATTGAGCTAGCCATGATCACATCAACTGACTACTGGTCCAAATATTTTGCTCTTCAAGAGACTTTAAGTGTTTATCTTTTTAACTCTTTCCATGATTGGCCAATCATCACTTTGTGTACACCTTTCTATATTTAGTCTTACTGTATTAACCGCGGTTTTTTTATCCTCCATATTCATCCATAACATCATCAACTGCAACACACCATGCAAAAATAATTACGACGTCGATTTGCTTTTGGTTCCTTTTTATCCTAGACATGACTCAACTTGTTGAGATTTACTTTTGTTATCAGGCATGATCTCTTTATTTATCATGTCTTCTCTTCTATAGATATTATTTAGTTTCTTCGGTGCCATATTAATTCCTGCTCTTTTTCTTTTCCGAGAATGCTAATCTTTGGAACCAATAAGTCTATCACACTTCATACGATCTTTAGACTTATAGGAGTTGATCTTATCCTTCAAGGATATTAATTTTAATTGGAGCACAGTTGGTATACATGATTTTTTTTCACTCAGGGTCAGTGAATGCTTTTGGCATCTAATTTGCTAAACTTTGTAAATGAATTATCTTTCAAAATTCTAGTGCACATTCTTTAGTACGAGGATCAAAATAATTCCTTCCTATATATTTTCTTTACCAGCAGTTTATTTTCTCCCTCTAATGTTGGAAAGATTTACTCACTTTAACAACATTTTACATCTCGAGTCTTTAATAAATTATTTGTTGATTGCTCAAGATAGTCAATCATCAAGGGAGACTCATATCCAACATCCTTTTAAATTCCATCTTATAACACTGTGGTGGAGCAACTTTACTTGTATAGCACATCTAGATGGGAACACATCTGGTTTCTGACCCAAAACCAATTTTAACGGGGAGACCTCATGATTATTCATTGGCCTGATGCGAATTAATTGACATATAGTCATTTATGTATTACATGGTTTCACCACCATTATCAATTAACCAAATACTCTTGCAAACTTCAAGTTGCAAGTCGATAAGAGTATAAGGTGAGTGATCAGTCCACAATATCTCCTTTTATACGTATTAGGAAATTGATATTATCCAAATTAATTGGGGTAGATAAAAGCCATATTATCAGTTTGTTTAGTGAACGAAACAATGAACGAACAAACAACACATAAAAATCATTAGGAAAAATCTTCTGGTTCTCTAATGAATATCAACTTACAATTCTTGATTATTCTTTTCGCATCACTATTGAACCGGAATGGCTTAACCAGTCATGCCAAACAGTAAAAAAATTTTGTAAACTTCTGGTTTATTATAAATATTTATTTTCTAAATAATGAAATAAAAACCAATAAAATAGTATTTAAGACTTAAACACAAAATTCTCAACTAACATGCCTAACAATAAAACAATGAAGATTAGAACATGTGTTGTGGTATGAAAATATTAAATATTAATTGACATATATGCTAATCAATAAACCAAACAATTAAAACATGTGTAGATGAAAGCAATATACGAAAACACAAGAAAATCTTTACGAAATCATATATCAATAATTATAATTTATAAGCTATTAGATGGATTAATTAGAAGTCAAACACCAATTTTATTAAACCAATCTAAACCAAATTTTATGAAACCATGCAATAAAATAATGAGGCATAACTAATGAAAATCTATCTCTTCGTGAAGCCATAATTAAACTAAGTTATCGAATATATATAAAATATGGCTAAGGATTAAAGCATAAATAATTTTGTTTTCTAACACATGTCATGGACAAGAAGCGATAATTGTGAAGTATGAGGTAATACTTATCTTGATGGGGACGTTATTGAAAATCAGAGACGAAACATTGTCGGTGACACTAACATATTCCTTTTAATCGGAGATTATCATCGTAGGAGATCCAAAACAAAAACGCTTACGGCGATACCTATATTAAATATGATATGGTAATTATCCAAGAGATCTGAGATAATGAGTTGGAGATATTGGAGATGGAATCTAAAACAGACGACGCTCCAAGCAACTAAACCAACAAAAACCAAAAATGAATATGTTTATAATTTAATAATCATGAGACGTCTAAAGCATAAAGTATGAGAAGAGATTGAATAAACACCCTAATGGATCTCATGAATATCAGTTTACCAAATCAACGATTTATTAAACCAAATAATAAAATAACAAAAGTGATGAAACAATAATTAAGTTTCCACCATAATAACGACAATACATGTTAAAGCAATAACGCTCTCAATATTAAAACATTAGAAATTATGTAAAAATTCAATAGGTTACAGATCAGAAATAATAAAGTCTGAATCTATATGCTCTATTAAGAATTGAAGTATATCTCGACAATTATGAACTACTATCAACTATAATGTAATTATATATAAATATATTAAGCATGAGCCGATTAGATTTTAGGTAATATTGCGGGTAGAATAAACTTATCTTGATGAAAAGGATTGATCTAAGATCAAAGATGGAGACGGCACTAGTTAGAGATTTCGGTGGAGAATTCTTTTAGTTCATGCGGCTAGAGTTGTGCTGCTTAGTGGCTACGGTTTCGTGCTGATAACGTGTCGTGAACAAAAGGTTTAAGGAATTACGATTTTGTTATTAATCTATTCAATAGAATACAAGGTATATATAAGGATACAATATTAGGATGTAGGTTAGATTTCAAGTTTTCGATAATCTACTAATGTGTCTATAATGGACATCTATATAATATACATATTATTCATAACAATTTTCATTTTATTGTACACTCATCAACTTTTTTATTTAAAGAATGTTATATACCAACATTTAATGCTCTAAAGATTTTTTTCTACTAATTATAAATGTTATATACCAGGATTATTATATGGTTTAAGAAAAACTAATATACTATTATTAGTACGTGGATATTTGTATAAGATATACATTTCTGCCTGACAAAGTAAAGTAGTGAAAATTTTAAAGTGAGGGGTTTAGGAGAGGAGAGAGAGAGTGATGAGGGAATATAGACTTGGAGAGCTGAGACACATTCTGACGACGGTTTTCCTGTCGGAATTCGCCGAGTTCTTACTGAGGCCAGTGATGACTGACGTCACCGTTGCCGCGGTTTGCTCCGGCCTCAACGATTCCTGTTCTCTCGCCGTCTACCTCACCGGAGTACAACAAGTGGTAACCCCTTCTACTTTTAATACACATATACATAAGTATCTATGCATACGGGTCGTTTACTGTTATTGTTTTAGTCTCTAGTCTCCTTCTTTGTTTTCTGGGTTAATTACTCTTTAGAACAAATGCTTCCAAAAAATCTTCAATGACTTCAAATTCTAGTTGTTTCTTTAAAGGAAGGGATATATTTTGAAGAATTTATAGTTTAGCCTTCAAAATATCATATGTATGTGAATCTATAGTTCATGTGAATTATTTTACTGAGATGATGGAAAGAATTTGTCAAGAAATGTTCAACCCCATGATCTCAGAATTACATGTTATCACATTTGGAGTAAATTAAATTGGATTTTGAGAGTGACTAAAAAAATAATGATAATTCAAGGTTGTCAATAATTGATGACATCATTTAAGTTTTTGATACATGATATATATTGTACCAAAGAACTAAATCACAGTAGTTTTTTTACGATGAAATAAAATTTTAAGAAATCATCATATACATTCGGACAAATTTTGTTAATAAATAAACTTAAGTAGTGCTTTATCATTATCAAGTAGTGCTTTATCATTATCAGTATAATCTTATAAATTAACTAAATTTTCTAATAAAACAGGTCTTCCAAAAATGTAATTTTGCTTTTATTTCAATTGGACTTTGGTTTGATTAAACCGAATAAAATATCTTCGGTTGTTGGTATGTTTTCAGAAAAAGTGCAATATTATATGAATCTTAAGATAATTAATATAAACATTTTTTCTGACGGTGAAAATGGTAAAAAAAGACGGTAGGACTAGGGACAATGGTAATGATGCCAGTGATCGGGAATCTATCCGACAGATATGGAATCAAAGCATTACTCACTCTTCCCATGTGCCTCTCTATTCTTCCTCCAGGTTCGTTTGTTAACTCATTGTATCATCAACAATTTTTGTTCTTACCTTTTTTACCATGTTAATAGAGAACTTATAAGTTGTATAGTTCTGATAGAATTAAAATGAACCATGCAAAGGGAATCATTAGTTATATATACCAATAATTATAGAGCTAACTTTAAAAAAAAAAAAAACTAGCCAATATAAAACAAAAGTTACCTCGACTTTTTTAATCTATTTATTTGAACGTGGACACCTAACGATTCCATAGTGCCAACTGCCAACGTAAAAAAGGTATGAGATTATTCCCCACGACCCCACGTATATCTCATTTTGCAACAATGCCAAATGTAACGCTGTTAACATCCGTTTACACGTCTCTTTCGTCTGGCTTATTCTTTTTGTTACTTTTTTTTCTTTCACTGATACTTTAAATAATCAAAAAATGTGCCAAAGCATACAGAGAAAGGATCAAAGACAATCACCCTATTACAACACAAGTTAAAATTCAAATAACTTTACTACTACATTTAACCTCAAAAAGATCTTTTAACCAGAAAGGGAAACTCGTTGCTACATATGATTGGCGACGATCCTCTTTCGTAACACTTCTAGCAATGAGATAAGATCCTAGATTCGAAAGTCGATCCTCATCACAAAGTTTCCAATCCAAAAAACTGTTTCGAACGGATGATAAAAGAATAGAGTAATATTTGTGTGAAGATCAAGCTGGAGGTCTTAAAACTGCACCAATTAAATCATTATCTTCAGATGCAAAGATTACCTTATTCACTTTGAGGCTTTTCATACTCTCCAATGCCCATTTCCAACTAAACACACTAGCATCAAGCTTGCTCTTGACATTTGCATAGGATCTTCTGATATGCATCAAAATACTCCTTTTTCATCTCTTAAAACCCAAACAACTCCTCCAAATTTTCTTTGTTTGTCCCATAAAGATCCTAAGTTGCATTTTAACCATTCATGAAGCAGAGGATTCCCCTCCTTTTTGCTTCTTTTCTTATCCTTCTATACCAACACAGATTCCTTGTGTTCCAAAACATGAGCATGGAACCACTGATTTACATAATCTCTAATCTTTCCAGCAGTTTCAGAAATCAAAAACCTTATGCTTTCAAAGAAAAACATATTCCTGTTTTTCCATAATTGCCACAGGATCCACGGAAAAGATCTTCTGATTTCCAGAGGCACACAAGTGTTTTTAGTAGCTAAGATCAGATAAAACAAATTATGGAAAATGGAATCAAGGTCAAAACTATTTTCAGGAACAGGGAAGTTTGACAGAGCCCATGTCTGTCTAGCCACTGTACAAGTGAATAACACATGGTTTACTGATTCACCTTCAAGACCACAGCTTTGACATATGAAGTCCACCTTTAGTCCTCTTATCAACATTCTATCTACAACCGGAATCGCCCCACTTACAACTTTCCAGAGGAAGTTTTTTATCTTAGTGGGAGATGATATTTTCCATATATGGTCCTTGATAGACAATAAGGATGGCTGCATTTGGGCTTCTCTAATCAAATCCTTATTATCCTGTTGATAAGCAAACCAATACCCTGATTTGACTGAGTCTTCTCCACTTTTTGAATGCTCCCAAATCAAGAAATTCTCTGAGGACTTTATAGGCTTTTGCTTAAGGATTAAATCAACATCCCTCTGGTAAAAATGTTCCTGTAAAACTCCCACATCCCAAGTACCAGATATTGGGTCTAACAAGTCTTTTACTCTCAAATCAAGAATCAAAGGTGATATTTTTCATCAAAGGAGCTCTCATTACCCCATCTAGAAGCCAATGAGAGGTCCAAACCAGAGTAGATTCACCATTACCAATCATTTGTCTTAGACCGTTCTTCAACATATCTCTCCCATGGGGAATGCTTCTCCATCCTAAAGACGGCCTGCTTCCCAGATTAGCTTCCAAAAAGTTCTCATCTTCAAAATATCTTCTCTTAAGGAACAATGCAAAGAGGCTTTATTTGTCATTCATGATTCTCCAAGATTGTTTACCTAGCAGAACCTGATTAAAAACCTGAATGTCTTTGAAATCTAAGCCACCTAGATGTTTAGGCATACACAACTTATCCCACCCTATCCAATGCATCTTTCTCTTGTCTTCTGTTGAACCCCACCAGAAAGAACCCATAGCAGAAGATAGATTGTCACAAGTAGTTTTTGGAACTTTAAAGAAAAACATGGCATAAATTGGCATAGCCATTGACATTGCTTTTGATAAAACTTCCTTACCTCCTTGGGAAAGAGTTTTAACAAACCAGCCTGACATCCTTTCTTTCATTCTGTCATGGATATAAGCCAACATATCAACTTTTGAGCCACTGAAGCACTCTAGAAGTCCCAAATAAGTGCATGCACCACCTTCTCTGAAGATTCCTAACTCCTCCTGAATCTTTCTTTATACACCCTGCTCCACATTATCACCAAATATGATAGAAGACTTGTCAAGGTTTATTAACTGACCATAAACTTTACCATAATAAAATAAGATCTTTTGAATTTCATTGCATTGATCTTCTTTAGCTTTGATTAGGAACAAACTATCATCATCAAACAGTATGTGATGGATAGCAGGTCCATTAGCAGAAAACTGAATACCATTTATAGCACTCGCCTATTCAACTTTGTTTAGCATATGAGTCAACCCTTCTGCACACAATACAAAAAGAGAGGGTGATAATGGATCCCCTTGTCTTATACCTCGTTGAGGGTTAGTCAATCCGAAAGGTTGTCCATTGATCAACACCGTGTAGGAGACTGAAGACACAGAGAACATCACCAACTCTACCCATTTCTACCTAAACCCTAGAGCATTGAGAAGGGCCTTGAGATAACTCGATTCCATCTTATCATAGGCTTTTGACATGTTAGTTTTTACAGCCATAAACTCTTTGGAGACCACAAGGTAAGTTCTTAGCCCATGAACAACTTCATGAGCAATCAAGATATTGTCTGAAATGAGTCTTTCCCGGGACAAAGGCTGATTGATTGAGAGATATGATTTCAGCCATGATTGGTTGTAACCGAGAAACCAAAATCTTGGATACCACTTTGTATATCACAGAACAAAGGCTTATAGGACGCAAAACACTCATCAGAACTGAGTTTACCTTTTTAGGAATCAGGCACAATTGTGTAAAGTTCTATTCCTTGGGGAATGTACCAGACTCAAAAAAGCTAGAAACTTCTTTTATGATCTGACTTCCAATCACTTCCCAATATTGTTGAAAGAAAAAGCCTGTCATCCCATCAAAACCAGAAGTACTATACGGTTTGATTGAGATTATTATTAATGGAAATTGCTATTTTTTTAAAAAAAATATAAAGTTTAAGGACTATTGGAATACATGATTAAATTGTCAAAGTAAGTAAGAGGATGCATATATCTTCTCTAAAATGAAGTATAGGTCAAAGATCTTCTCCAAAAATTTCTAAATTGCAAAACCTATATATATTTTAGAACGGATCATGTCGAATCTACTATATATATATTTAAACTATATGTCTTGGTCATTTAGTACTTCATATTCATATAAATAATATTCTTTCCCAACAGATCATGTTCATATATTCACATGTTCGAACAACGTCAGCCAACCCTGTCGTTTAGTAGCTTTCGTTCTGAATATTTATATCTAGCGTTTTTTTCTTTAGGAATAATATTATCGTATATAATTTTTTTTTTGTTAAAGGTTAATTTATCGTATATAATTGATGTTCAATTTTTTTTTAACATGATTTAATACTGGGAACACCAATGTTGAATACATATTATTTTGAGTATATATGTACAGTATCTTAAGAGACATATGTTATTATTACTATTATTATTTGTACTAATGTACTATTATGATTATTTCAGTATAACGATTTTAAAAGCAAGCAATTTTAGTAAAATATCTATAGAATTAATATGAGTTCAATTATGATATGTAGTAAATTTTTGCAGCGATATTAGGGTATAGAAGGGATACCAATTTCTTCTATGCATATTATATAATCAAGACTCTTTTCGATATGGTCTGCGAAGGCACCGTTGACTGTCTCGCTCATGCTTATGTGGTAAAATCTGTTTTCTTTTTTACCATGATCATATTATATGATATTTTGGTCTTATTGAAAAAAAAACTCATAACATTTATACGAGATCATTTTGTTTAAATATATTTTCAGGCGAAAAATGTTCATGGCAGAAAAAGAATATCAATGTTTGGAGTTTTAGCAGGTGTCAGATCAATTTCGGGAGTTTGTGCGACATTCTCAGCTCGTTTTTTACCCATAGCTTCGATTTTTCAGGTATCGTACCATCATACATGCTAACAAAAAATGAGGAAATCAAGAGATAAACATTAAAGATTATCCAATCATATACAATCAATTTCTTAAGATTTCTTTTTCATAAGTTTTTATATTGGTTATCTAACAAAATACACCCAAGGAACCAATAAATTATAATTAAATTATCAAAATAAATTTTCAATTGAAAATTCATCCCCAAAACTTTGACTAAAAATTGATATGTCGTGAAGATTCGTATTTTTTTTCTTTATTTGAAATTTTTATTTTGCATATACCTTTATCTCGTACATATAAAAAAATTTGTATTTTTTTAGGTTTCAGCTATCTCACTATTCGTTGGCCTAGTGTACATGAGAATTTTCCTAAAAGAGAGATTACACGCTAATGATGACGATGAATATGAAGAAGGTGATGATAGAAATTATCAAGAGGTTCGTGATGGTGGTGGTGGTAGAAATTATCAAGAGGCTCATGATGGTGGTGATCTAAGGATGTTAGCAGAGCCGATTCTAAGAGACGCACCAACTAAGACACATGTCTTCAACACTAAGTATTCCTCCCTAGAAGATATGGTCAACATGATAAAGAATAGGTACGTTTCATATATATACAATGTATGCATATATGGTGTTATCTACGTACATATATGTGACTTATATATAACCCTAAATGATCGATATGATTTTTATAAGGAAAAATTCTATAAAAATACACAAACTATTTTTCTATTTCCAAAATAATACATAAATTTTTAGAGTACCTACAAAAATATACAAACTAAAATATATAATTATTTTAATACTCAAACTCTTAACTATAGTTTCCGGTTTATAATCTGGTTTTCATGTCTGTTAACAAAACTTAAAATGATGTCAGTTACCCGTTTAGAATTTAATCATGGTAAAATAAATTTTTAAAAAAATTTCTAAATCAACAATAAATTATACTTTACCTTCAGGTCTTCCTCATATTCATGTCTTCCTCATATTCATTATCCTCGTTCTAATTTTCAGAATTCCTGTAAAAATTATATTGCATAGAATTACCATATGGACAAATTGATCACAACACGTAACGTGAGTTTCATAACAGTGTCTTCATTATTTTAATTTTGTGATTTTTTTAGAACGTGAGAGAGATATAAAGATATACCTCATCTTCGATATCTTTAGTGTTGATCAATGGATCTGTCTCACTCACTCTCTCTAGTGATCCATGGGTCTGGTTTCAGTTCGTGTATTTAGAATTACAAATTAAGGGTTTTCAATTTAGGAGCTTTGGCAGGATGTTTATTGCCTTTAAAAATATATATATGTGTGTGTTAAAATTTAATCCAAGGTTAATTTTTACACATCGTATTAACGTCATCTTCACTTCTGTTAATCGATTTTTCTGTATGGTGATATATAGAAATATAATAAGAGTTTGAGTATTAAAATAAGTATATATTATAGTTTATGTATTTTTATGGATATTCTAAAATTTTGTGTATTATTGTGAAAATAGATAAATAGTTTGTATATTTTTATATATACTCTAAAACTTTGTTGATTATTATGGAAATAGAAAAATAGTTTGTGTATTTTTATGGAATTTTCCCTTTTTATAACACAGCACCATACTTATTCAAGCATTGGTTGTTACATTCTTTGCTACCTTCTCGCAAAGTGGAATGGGGTCTGCTTTCATGGTTTAATTATCTCATCTCCACACTTTTAGATTCGTTATTTTGTTGAAAATTTAATATATAAAGCAAATATGTATTGAATGTTTTTAATAACACAGTATTTTCTGAAAGCCCGTTTTGGGTTTAACAAAAATGACTTTGCTGAGCTCTTGCTGTTGGTTACCATAATTGGCTCCATCTCCCAGGTAAATATTGTAAAATGTATGTAATAATCGTTTACAATTAAATAAATATTGTTCACTGATACGTGCTACTAATTTTATTTATTTCAGCTGTTTATATTGCCGATATTGGTTTCAACCATTGGGGAACGCAAGGTGTTATCAACAGGGCTTCTTATGGAATTTTTCAACGTACACATTTTAGAACTATTTTTTCTTTTTCATTTTCCTTCGACTATTCTGTGACATCCTAAATAAATTGATGTCCTTGATCATGTTATATATATATATATATATATATAAAGACCTAAAAAATTTGGTTTATCTGTTTGTGGTGCAGGCAGCTTGTCTCAGTGTTGCATGGTCAGCATGGGTGAGCTCATTGAGAATTCTTAACAAAAAAAAAATTATCTATATTTTTAAAACTACCTTTATGATTTCAATTATATACAAATAATTAAGATCCATAATTTGAAAGTTAGAAACATGGCCCATAATATTTTCAAGTATTATTGAGCTGGCCCTGGTTGTTCCTTCTATATCGAGATCTTTGGTCCAAGAGAGTTCAAGACGATTAAACCTGTATAAGATTTCAAATTCAACAGGATTGTTTGTTTTGCTCGCATGTAGGTTCCTTATGCCACGACCATACTTGTTCCCGGAGCCATGTTCGTGATGCCATCTGTAAGATTTTATAGCTTCATGGTCCACAATAAGGGAGCTTTTTCACTTCGTATTGCTTAAACACATCTTGAATTTGATTATAGGTTTGTGGTATTGCCTCAAGACAAGTTGGATCCAGTGAACAGGTAAAACCGTAAAAGTTATTTTCTTCTCCCAACTTTTCATTATTTTTAACTCTTCAAAGAAGTTTTAGAAGATAAGAAGGTATCTAGAGTAATATATAGATGATAGGAGTTTTTCAACTTATTATTTAAAAATGAAAATAAATAAACAAATTGATTTGTGTAGCTCACCTTACTTTACAAGTATCAGAAATTGAACAAATGTTCACTCTACTTGAACCGAATTTGATCCAACCCAAAATTGGTACGGTTTGACCGACCCATAACTGGTTTGGCCGATAAGACCCCAAATTGATCATGTAATGAGATTATGTTGAAATAAATGGTATCATCTCTCGAAAGAATGTTAAATTCTCTCATTTGAAGTGACAAGAGATCTAGAGTAATATACAAAGAATATGACCAATCCAATCTTGGCTTGGTTTCAAGTTCCACAAAGCTTACGATTAAATGGTACGGCTTGTAAGAGATGTACTGATCATATCCACAAATCCACAATCTATGTTGGTTAACAATTAACATACTAAATAAAAACAAGATTAAGTACTCTAGGTTCATCATTTTAAATATGTACTTATCAAAGTTTGATACTAACCAACATATGATATCTTTATATATCATTTCCATTTCGTTCTAGGGGAAGGTTCAAGGATGCATATCCGGGGTAAAGGCTTTTGCTGGAGTTGTGGCTCCATTTGTATATAGTCCATTGACAGGTACGTGAACACAGGAAAATGAACTGTGAACACCATTCATTAATCATTATCCTTTGAAAAACACACCATTCATTACTTAGTTTATAAGCGTTAATTAGTCATTATAGAGAAAACAAAGTTCTATTATGTTTAACAAATATTTGATTTTGGTTTGATATTATAGCGTTGTTTCTCTCCGAAAATGCACCGTTCTATTTCCCTGGATTCAGCCTTCTATGCATCGCCTTCTCTTTGGTATATTTTAAATCTGCTGCCTTATTAATAATAGTTATCAAAACTATGTTGATTATTAATATACTTGTAATAGTGACTGACATAATGACATTGCTTTACATGCACAGATGATAGGATTCCTTCAGAGTCTTCTGATAAAAGAGCATCCTTCTTTGCCTTTAGAGAACATAGCAATCAATAACACCTCAAAACCGGAAGCTTGACAAAAGATATATCATGAAGACATGAAGCAAATGTGACTTGAATGTTGTCCAAATTTGCTTTAAATGTTCATTTACAACGAACCCGTTACCTGTAGCTAAAAGTTATTAAAAAATAACGTAATTTTCTAATAAAAATCATCACTGCAAATGTTTTTTTTTGATATGTATGAATTAAAATCATTTATTTTTGGAACAACGATCTATTTCCCTACGAAAACAATCATATAACACAAGATAGAGCCCAAACAGAATGTCAAACCTATATTTGTTCGAAATATCTCAATACTCATAGACCTTTGTTTCAATCGGTTTATGGTCTAAAGCATATACCAAACCATCTAAACCGAACTAAAACCTAACTCCAACCAAATCCAGACCTAGAAAACCAATCCGTAAACAAGCCTACCGGATATCATCTTTTTTTCACCAGATTCTTCACCTGATAACAATGCATGGTGGATTAGCTAACGATGGTTTTCTCATTTTTTATGTTTCTTTTTTTCTTCTATTTTTTTTTTCTTTCAAATATTAATTTCCTTAATTTCAAAATTTCTGTGAATTAAAAAATGAAAGAAAAAATCAAAATCTTCTTTAATTACAGCGAAGCTTAGCAGGGACCAATACGTATACATGGCGAAGCTTGCTGATTAAGGAATTAAGATTGAAATAATGATTCGCACAAACTATGAGACGTCGCATAATCATATATACAAATTATTAAAATATCATTCTAACTACATCAACAAACAAATAATGCATAATGACATACACAAACTATGTGACGCTACATAACCATATATATGAACTATCAACATGTCATTCTAACTACACTAACAAAAAAATAATGTATAGTGACATAAGAAAAATATTAAATAAATATGTTGCAAACTGAATTTCGAACATTTATCATTAAATTTTGATAATTTGGGGTTTAAAATGTAATTAAAAAACAAGGACCAAAATAATAAAGAAAGGAACAAAGTTTGAAAAATCAACCGAAATTAGAGAAAAACTTAATATTTATAATATATATATATATTATAATTATGACAACCTTGTAATCATAACTAAAAATAACTTTCAAAAACTAAAAAGAAGAAATGTTTTACCAATATAATGAAGTTAAAGCTTGAAAATTGTTTTTTGTTTTGAGAAAATATGAGACTACTTATTTGTTTATAAATAGTTCAATATTTACAATTATTTTTTCTTTACGATTAGAAATTTTCTTAATTATGAAAGTTTATTCTTTTTAAGAAAAGAAGTAATCTTTATTTAAATAAATTTATTATTATTAATTTGTATAATTTCATTTTTAAAATTAGTTATTTGTATAATTTCCTTAAAATTTTTTATTTGATGAATAATGGTAATTACTTATCTTTTTGTATAATCTTCTTATAATAATGTTTGATATATTTTCTTTATTTTTCACATGTGTTGAAATTTTGAATCGATAAACATGACACGTGTTGCGATCGCGATCTTGTGAGTTACTAAATTTTAAATCCAAGCTTTATATAATAAGATTAGAGATATGATTCAAAGCTATCACGAAGAAGAAAACAATAAAATATTCAGAGATACGGATATAAAAGACCATAAAAATCGATTCAATTTGGTAGAGTGAAGAAGAAGAAGAAGAAGATCTGAACTTTGATTTTGATTTTTCCGTCATGGGTCTAAAGAAAAATTATAAAGATGACGCGTGGGGGAGATTTTTTCGGATAGGGATCAGTTTTATTATTTTGGTTCTTGTTCAATTTTTTAAATTCCTGATTTTCGTCATTTAATGATAATTGGTCGAAATGTGGTTTGTAACATATTTTTTAGTATTTTTTTTTATGTCATTAGGCATTATTTGTTTGTTAGTGTACTTAAAATGACATTTTGGTAGTTCGTATATGTGGTTATGTAGTGTCTCATGGTTTGTGTATGTTACTATGCATTATTTGTTTGTTGGTGTATTTAAAATGACATGTTGATTTCTATGTAGTGTCACATAATTCGTATAGCTGAGAATAATTGGGATTAAATTACAGATCAATGGTAACTTGAGAACTGATCAGACTAATGTGATGGAAGAAGAAGAAATTGTTAATGTTGAACAATAAAAGAAATGAAATTTAATGTATTAATAAAAGAATAAAATTATGTAATGTATAAATAGTGGGCATAGTATAAATTTTATTAGGTTGTTTTAATATGTGTAACAAATTTTAAACGACACTTAAGTCAAGATGGAGAAAGTATTTTTTAAGGATCTGAGTATCAATAATTTTTATCGGAGAATGTTAGCATCAAGGCAATGTTGATCAAACTCCAACTGATTTTCTTTAAAAGAACACACCGGTCATAAAGGTCCATGAAAGACAAACCCGACATCTTATAAAGTCTCACAACTGAGTGTTACAAATTCCAATTGACACTGGGAGTTTCATCGATCTTATGTTGTTTTATTGGTTAAGAAGATTATAAATGACAATATCTTATATCAAAAAGGCGAGGATTTTTGACTAGTATATAAGATATATGGGCCAATCCATTCATCGCCAAATGATTTTGATTTGGAAACCCATAGTCTAATATGGTATCAGAGACTGGTCCACCCGTTGCCCAACCCGATCCACATTCGGCCTGATATAAAAGTTGGTCCTGCCGATTCATGCTCAAACATACCAAAATTGATGGCTAGAAGTGCCATCCTCTCGAAGGACGTATTAGGGATGAACATATTCAACATTGGAAAGAGTCAAAGCATTTTGACTAGTTTATAACATATATGGTCAAATCCACTTATTGCCAATTAATTTTAAGTTGGAAGCCCATAGTCTAATAAAAAAATCTTATGATATTAGAAACGATAAATCACAAGGGTTTCTTGACCGTGTGTTTAGGGGTAATTAAATTATCAATGTCCACGGTCGGGATGACTATCATGACGGAATTCATAGTGGTATATCGTATGGTGGTTTGCGATGCGATGATATGAATTATTATAGTTTTTATAATAGTATTGTAATTTATAAAATAGTCACTTTCACGATGGTTTTAATGAGATTTTCATAATTTTTGTACAAAACGTTCTTTTTAAAAAATAGTGTACTTAATTTATAGGTGGTTAACATGTGAGTGTTATCAAGATTATACTTTATTGTTTTCAAATGCCAAGAAATGGCATGTCGGGATGGACTTTGGACAACAGTAAGAAAACAAAAGGAAGTGGATGGAAGATATACTTCGGCACATATGATGTAAGATACTTTGGCACATGTGAATTACCCAATTTTGTATAGCTTTATTCTTTTAAAGCGTTACTATGTTCTACAACCTATGTTCCGAAACATTTTTCAGTCTGAACAAAAATCTTAACGGATTTTGGAAATCAGTAGTTAACTAGTCTGTGATTGTCACCACTCTACAATACCCCCGTTATAACAAATAGTTAACAAATAATATATCACAAAGAGGCAGTACATTCGTAGGCATGAATTGTTCAACAACAATAGTTCAATGTTTCAACTATATGATATGCTACTCGCAACCAGATTGCTTTGAATGATAGCTGCGACACTCTATTGTTGATAGAAAATATTAAAACATTTGTAACTTCAACAAATGCAAAACAAATATGTATCGAGGAGTATACATTATGCAATACATATGAAAAATAGTTTTTGTTTTGATTACAAATTACAATAGTCCAATGCTTCGGCTAAACAATACGAAATAGACAATGCAGTTGCGAAGAGCATATTGCATAGCTGAAGCATTGAAATATTGTAATTTGTAATACTCTTGTAGGTTAAAAAGTATAATATGATAAAACATGATTTTAAAAAAAATGATTCGATTGAAAAAGCAGAATAACGTTTAGTAGATACTTGTAGAGTAGTGTATATGCTGAGCAAAATATTTGGCAAAAAATATTGCAAGAGGATGTTGAATCATTAAAATCTAGCTAGGAAACATATTAATTGGTTTGACTCCTTCATTTTCTTATACTTAGTTCTTAGTAAATTAGGAAATTTTATAACAAAATAATAAATTTTGGAAATATATTAACACTTTTGAGATGATCAAACATCGACAAAAAATCAAAGATATCTAAAACATTGACTATATTAAATAGAGTAATTAGTTATCTTTTTCCTTTTGGTAACCATTATTAATTAGTTTTTTGTTAGTCATATGTGTAAGGTTAGATTAGTCTTTTATGTTAGTCATATGTGTAAGGCTAGATTAGTCTTTTACTTTGTATATGATTAGGTATAATCTTCTGTATAAATATGTAACCTATAAACCTAATAAACACAACATAAATCTTTCATACGACATTATTGACATATTTATACTGCTGCAGATGCTAATGAGTTATTTGATTCTTCTGTTCATTCTCCGCCGTCTCCCACACACTCTGTTCTTGATGTTGTTCCTGCTGCTGTTGAAGACGGGGTTACAGATGCTATTATACATACTGCTGTAGATGATGTTATACATACTACTGCAGATGATGTTATACATACTGCTGCAGATGCTGACATAGATACTGCTGCAGATTCGGATACCAATATTGTTCCCAATATTGTTGTTGGGGAATCTACTATTGAGGCTGGTTCTTTTCCTCTGGAATGTGTCACACCTGAGGAGAGTTCTGAACTCCTAGCCCTTCCGGCTGCACCTGATCTTTCAACAGTATCGCTTTGCCATAGTAGTCGTGTTAGTAAACCACCAGCAAAATTCTCGGATTATATTTGCCCCACCATACAATCTACTTCAACGTCGTTACTTGCAGCTACCATTAATGATTGTTCTTATCCGCTTGACAAATATTTGTCTTGTGAACGTTTTTCAGCTTCTCACTGTGCATATCTTCATGCTATCACAAGTGCAACGATTCCGAAGCATTACTCTCAAGCTGTTCTTGATGAACACTTTAGGGAAGCTATGCGTGCAGAAATTGATGCTTGTGAAGAGAATCAGACCTGGACGGTTGAAGAACTTCCTCCGGGTAAGAAAGCTATAGGGTGTAAGTGGGTTTATACCATCAAGTATAGATCTGATGGTACACTTGAGCGTCATAAGGCACGCCTGGTTGCTCTTGGTAATAAACAAATTGAGGGCGAGGATTATGATGAAACCTTTGCTCCTGTCGCGAAGATGACCACTGTTCGGATGGTTCTTGAAGTCTCCGCAACTAAGAATTGGGAGGTCCATCAAATGGATGTCTATAACGCTTTTTTACATGGTGATTTGAATGAGGAATTTTCATGAAGCTTCCGCCAGGATTTCGTACTAGTAACTCTTCCCAAGTATGTCGTCTCCATAAATCATTGTATGGTCTTTGTCAGTCACCACGTTGTTGGTATGCCAAGCTAGCTTCAGCCCTTGTTGACTATGGTTTTACTCAATGTGTCTCCGATTATTCACTCTTCACTTATCATCGGGATAATGCGTCTCTAAACGTGCTAGTGTATGTTGATGATTTGGTGATTACTGGTAGCTCATCGGATTTGATAAGGATATTTAAAGAGTATCTTAGTTCGTGTTTCCGGATGAAGGACTTGGGTGTATGTAAGTATTTCTTGGGCATCGAAGTTGCCAGTAGTCCATCAGGTATTTATCTATGTCAGGGGAAGTATGCGCTTGACATAATTTCTGAGGTAGGTCTTCTTGGTGCACGGCCTGTAGCGTTTCCTTTGGATCAAAATCATCGTTTATCTCTTTCCAAGAGTGCTGATTTTCCTGAACCACCTAGATATCGTCGCTTAGTTGGACGGTTGATTTATCTTGCCGTCACACGTCCTGACATATCATATGCGATCCACATCTTGACGCAGTTTATGCAACAACCAAAACTTGATCACTGGGAAGCTGCTCTTTGGGTCGTTCGTTTTCTTAAAGGTAATCCCGGCCAAGGGATTCTACTTCGGGCTGACTCTCCTTTAAAACTCACAGCTTGGTGTGACTCGGATTGGAATAGTTGTCCTTTAACACGTCGGTCAGTTAGTGGATACTTTATTCAGCCTGGTCTTTCTCCGATTTCTTGGAAAACAAAGAAGCAGAAGACGGTGTCATTATCGTCCGCAGAGACTGAGTATCGTGCTATGCAACACACGGTTCGTGAAGTGATATGGCTCAAGGCTCTTCTACACAGTCTTGGTATTGACCACTTAGAACCGGTTGATCTCTATTGTGATAGTCAAGCTGCGATTCATCTTGCAGCCAACCCGGATTTTCATGAACGCACGAAACATGTCGAAAGCGATTGTCACTTTGTAAGGGATGCTGTCAAAAGCGGCATCATAGCAACTCGTCATGTATCTACAAAGACTCAATTAGCAGATATCATGACAAAGGCCCTTGGGAAAGCTGAGTTTGACGGTTTTAAGTTCAAGATGGGCATTTGTGACCTCCATGCTCCATCTTGAGGGGGGGGGGGTGTTAGTCATATGTGTAAGGCTAGATTAGTCTTTTATGTTAGTCATATGTGTAAGGCTAGATTAGTCTTTTACTTTGTATATGATTAGGTATAATCTTCTGTATAAATATGTAACCTATAAACCTAATAAACACAACAGAAATCTTTCATACGACATTGTTGATTTCTGACATTTTTGACTCTTTTTTTTCTTACAAAAGTTAAAGTTTTTGTCAAGACTAGAAGATGTAGAAAAGTGAGTAAAAATTTTGCACGTATGAATTATTGGAAAGAAAGTTACTGAAAAATAAATAGCCGTTGATTTATTAGGAGAATTACTATTCGTGTAACAATTTTCAAGATAATTTCTTTGAATAATAAGAGAATAAGTTATGAGTTAATAGAAAATTTAAAATTATTACTAAAAAAAGGTAAGATTATGGATGAAAATAATATTAAAGCATGTATAACGATTCACTTAATAACTTTTACTAAAACTGTTTTCTCTACCAAAATATAATTTTATTATTTTTCTGCAAAAAACATAATTCCATTATTTTTCTACCAAAAACATAATTCTATTATTTTTCTGCCAAAAACATAATTTCTTTATTTTCTGCGAGAATATACGGTTTCATATAATTCAAAAAAAATTTGATTCTGTAATTTTTCAGTCAAAAACGTGAATCTATATTTTATATCATTGATAATGATGGCAAACTGATAATATAAAATGATAATAATTAATTATTAGTTAATTTTATGTTTATTTATTAATTAAATAAATAATTATTTTATTTGTATCGGTCAACTTATAAATATAGAAGTTTCAAATCATTGGGTAATGGATTGGTTTGGATTTTACTCATTTTGACATCTCTAGTTTTTATTTATGGTGATATTGGATATCC
Organism: Crucihimalaya himalaica; assembly: GCA_004349715.1. Lineage (NCBI taxonomy): Eukaryota > Viridiplantae > Streptophyta > Magnoliopsida > Brassicales > Brassicaceae > Crucihimalaya > Crucihimalaya himalaica. The sequence goes on from SMJT01000144.1 coordinate 232,487, forward strand.
AAAACTCTTTTTCATATTTTAAATTTGTGTAGAACTTATTAAATTATTAAATTGGATACTTTATTTTTTTCCATTTAATCCTAAAAGAAAAGTGATGACCAATTTGTATACAGCTTTCGTGATACAATTTGTGATGGTATAACTATCACAAAAATCACACATGTGCGATGAATATTCTAACTGTTGCGAAAATACAAACTTTTAATCATAAATATATGGTTGACATATCTTTCGATGATTTTGTATTTTTAACGGAAATTTTTTTTCCTAATTAAGACATTCAATTCGTTACCAAAGTGCGACAAAAGAATTATATAAAAAAATAAGTAATCGCAGCTTTACTGGAAAAAAAAATCTTTCTTTTTTACACATAATTGCAATAATGTTGAAAGCATGAAGTTATGGTACGAAAGACCAAAATTTGTAGAACACAAAGGAATGCTGGGCGCAGGAAGTAGTTACATGGAACATGCAAGACGTGGCACAAATTATTGAGGATATCTTCGTACCATAGCTAGAAGATTTGGAGATCGTAGAGTTGTGGAAGTCCATATCCTGAAGATTTGGAAATCAAAAAGATTAAGGAAGTTATGGTATGATATGATCCTATATATACTCTTCCTAAGTGTTAGGTTTAGGGTTGTCGCTTTTGTGATTCATTGTATTGATCGTAGCTAGAAGAGTAGATCAATTTCCTGGTGAGTGAACAAACGAGTTGCATAGCTGCTATTGTGCTAGTAAGGTTAGGTAGATTAGGGATTGGTCAGTGACAAATCTTGTAAGACTATGTCTAAATCTGATTGAACATGTATATTGAGACTGTTTAACTGATTCCTAATAAAGAAAAAACGTTTTCTTGATTGTGTTTGTGTACCTTGTGTTCTAGTTATTTCATTTGGTATCAGAGAATGTGACCGACCAGAGTTTAGACTCGATACAGGTTGAGATCCTGAGGTAAGGATGCAAGGTAACAGTGATGTTGTGTTTGTTCAAAACCCGATGATGCTTGATGCGAAAGTATATGGGAAATGAAAGGTTTGTATGCAGTAGTGGATCAAGAGTAAAGGTGAAGATGGTTGGACGGCTGTAGAGGATGGATGGGAGGCTCCTCCTGATCTGACTAAAGCATGGGAAAAGATCACAGAACCTAAATCTTGTTGGACTGTTGATGGGAAGAATCTTTCCAAGTTTAATGCACAGACCTAAATGCTATATTTAATGTTGTTGATGATGATGAGTTCACGTTCAAAGATGCAAATCAACAAAACAAGCTTGGGAAATCTTGTAGAAGGCACACGAAGGTAACTCTAGTGCTAAGAGGACAAGATATGATCAATTGGCATCAGAATTTGAGATGTTGCGTATGGATCCAGAAGAAACCATGTCATAGTTTAGTGACAAGCTTTGTGCAATAGCAAATGAAGCAAAAAAATCTAGGTAAAACTTACAAAGACAAGAAACTGGTTAAAAAGCTGATCAGATGTCTTCCTATGAAATATGCTGCACACAAGGTTGTTATGCAAGTCTTTGGTAACACAGACACGTTGAAGTTTGAAAATTTAATTGGCATGCTGAAATCTGAGGAGATGGAAGTTGCTAGAGATCTCAAAATTCATGGCGAAAGGGTTACCATGAATGTTGATGAGACTCGAGACGAACTTCAGGAGATCAGGGAAAATATTGCTTTCATGGCTAGGAATTTCGGGAAGGCTTTGAAACGTGTTAAAAAAAGGCAAGGGTATCGATACAAATGAGTGGAATGGAGGTGATGCAGAGTAGTCTGGGAACAGATGTAAAAGAAGGTTGGGAACATATTTCACAAAAACCAAAGGGATAAGACATATAAGAGGCGCAAAATTATGTGCTTTGAGTGCAATGGGTATGGTCACATCAGAACAGACTGTCCTGTTAGCAAACGTAAGGAGGTGAATTGTGTCTAATGCAAGAGCACATAAGATCCGTGGAAAATCCTCAGGACAAATGATATGCTCAAATATAATACCCTAAAGTATCTAAGCAGTAGCTGTAGTATTCTAAGGGTCGAACCACAAAGACTCAAGATTGTCACTTAATAAATTCCAGAATGTGAATTAAGCTACACAAAATGAATGTAATAAAAAATAACAAAACAATTAAAATCAAGTTGTAAGATCAGTGAGGAAAACGCTAGGCCTAGGGAGATTCGCAAGTAAATCAGAATTGTCAATCAAATAAAATGTCAGGAATAAAATAAGCACCATTTTTGAACTTGAAACACATATGTAAAATCAATTAACTGTCGTTGTGAAAACTATCTATGTCTGAAACCTAGAATTCCAAATTTCTTTGCAAATTCTATGAATTCAAATAATCATTAATTATCATTTTTAATTGTTCACAAAATCTTTAACCAAATTTCTTTGTTATTAGGTCTTTTGCTCACCTAACACTAGTTCAGGAAACTAATCACACTTTCGTGTCAATTAATCAACCTGATATCAGATTCTAGTTCACGAGGCTAGAATAAACATTAATCTCAAGTCTAGGTGAAGAACTCTATAGATTTTCCTAACGATTAAATCCAGTTTAACAATTCATCAAATACCTTTGAATAACCCTAAACCTAACAAGGAATCTACTCAAACATGGTGAATGAAACAAACATCATGAATAAAATAGATATCATAAAGTAAAATAGAGTAAGAATACAAAGAGGGTTCAAGGTTCTTCTCCCAAAACTCTATTGCAAAAACACTCTATCTCCAAGAATCAATTGTCTGCCTCTAAGAGGCTGAAAAACCTAATTTTATAACTAAAACACGCTTTGGAGTTCATTGCAAAAATAAGGAAATCTTCTGTTTCTTTTCGGGTTTTCTGAAGAATGTGCGTTCTGACTATCGGTATCGACCGACACCATAAATGGTATCGATCGATACTAGGATCTTCAGTCGTGTTTCTTCCGGATGATGGTGTCGATCGACACTGCATGGGTGTCAATCGATACTGAGCTTCAGTCTCCGAACTGCTTCAGCTCCGAACTGCTTCAGATGCTTCGATAAATCCAATTTAGCTCCAATTGCGCCTAATTCCTGAAAAGACTCTAAAAATACTCAAAAGAGTCAATAAAAGGACTTATATCATGGTTAAAAACGGATAAAAACCAATGATATATCAACTCACCAGACTTAGTCTTTGCTTGCCCTCAAGCAAACAGAAAACCAAACTAGAGAAAGAGGTTTGAAAACACGGAGACTCACCTGTTCTTGAAGCATTGTAATGATCCCTTTTCCGAGCTCCCAAATGTCACATTATCAGTTTCAGATCTAACCACCATGTACTTCTCCGTACACATTCGCAACTTCCCAGATTCCACACATTATCTCCCAACATCAACATACTAAATCTTTCATTGTCGTTTCATAACTGTTGCTGATGTTCAAGAGCCTTCTAGATTCTTCCTCATGCGATATCATGACCAAGGAACCACCCAAGTTTCATACTTTGGTATTGTTTTCCTCTCCCCCAGCCTTATCTCTTTTTATGCTCTTGATTTTGGATTAAGCTTCGCATATATAAATCACGGTTTGAGACGCGAGTATTGATGGTAATTGCCACCGAATCCCCGGTTCACCCCTCTCAAAGTATCAAAAGTCTTAGGCGAACAACGGGGTCTCAGGAAATGTTCCTACCCCTCGCTTCAGACCTTTGTGTGATCATTCCTTATCCAAGTAGAACAATGGGATCACAGGAAGTGTTCCTAGCCCTCTACTCAGCGGAAATCATCTCATCTTTCATGCATTTTATGTATCATCGTGTGTCAAGGGAGAGGTATACCATAATTTTCAAACACATGGGTTCCTTTGTCAGATATGAATGATGAATCAAGTTCTGTAAACACCAACCTCAGAAATGAAGTGCATAATTTGGCTCAGGATTTAGAAGAAATCCGCTGGAGACATAGGTGTCTTCTAGTCAACTATTCAGTCTTTGGATTTTTCATTAGTCGATCTTAGAACTAATTCTGTCACACTGGTTACTTAAAAACAAAGTCAGAGCAACGGATTCAAGCAAAAGCCAGACTTCACTGTGAGACTTCCCTGTGAGACTTCACACCTGGACTTCACTTTAAAACTTGACACCCAGATTTCACTGTGAGACTTCACAACCATAATTCACTGTGAGACTTCACAACCATAATTCATTGTGAGACTTCACACCCAGACTTCACACCCAGACTTCACACCCAGACTTCACTTTGAGACTTCACACCCAGACTTCACTTTGAGACTTCACACACAGACTTCACTTTGAGACTTCACAACCATACTTCACTGTGATACTTCACTGTGATACTTCACTGTGATACTTCACTGTGAGACTTCACACCCAGACTTCACTGTGAGACTTCACACCCAGACTTCACTGTGAGACTTCACACCCAAACTTCACTGTGAGACTTCACACCCAGACTTCACTATGAGACTTGAGCGTCTTGTTTTAGAGTTTCTTCGGCTTGTTCGTCTTCTTCTCGAGGGTACTTGGGCTGGTGTAGCAGGAGCGGATAAGCTTCACGTTCTCTCGTTTCTTCCATGGATACATGCAAGGAAGAAATTTTGTTTAGCTTAAATCGAGATTTAAGATTCAAGTTGTAATTGGAAACCTATAGATTCAAGTTCTCGGATTGGAAAAGAACTCGTTAAATTCTTATGTTCTTTATGTTTTAGTTCTGCAAGTCTAACATAGAGCAATCTGATCAAAACCTCACACGTCGTCTTTCATTTGGTTTGCTTCATCTTCAGTTATGCATTCTATGATGATACTTTTAAAAAATGTTGCGGTTAGAAGCATAAACTAAAAAGCTTAGGAACAAGACGAGTTTGAAAAATTTAGATATAAACTAAAACTTTACAAAGAAACACTATTTAAAAAGTTATTTGAAGATTATGAGAAGATTTAAATTAGCCCTGGGCATAAAATCCGAACCCGAAATACCCGAACCGAACCGACCCGAAATATCCGACTCGAATTGATTTCGGATCCTCCTAAATATCCGATCGGATCTTGTCTTTAGATTACTTCGGGTTTCGGGTAATACCCGACCCGAACCGGAAACCCGAAAATACTTTGTAGCCACCGAACATACATACAGACTCTATATATTATGTATATCAAAATCAGACTATCAATATATCAATATGGACCTGTAAATATATGTTTTCCATTTTACTAACCTACAAATTTTATGGATATCAACACAAATCGTAACAATCTGGAAACCCTAAACAATTTTGTGTCGTCGCCTCCTTCAGAGACGTCAAGAACTCGTTCCCAGGTAACTTTTGTTTTTGTTCTGTAATTTTTTTTATTCGAATCTGTGCATCGCTATTGTGGCTTTTAGATACATGTCAATGTTTAAAATCTTAGATTCAAATTAATGGATTATATAAGATATAATTTCTCGGTAGTAAACTTGTCGCCATCTGATAAGAAACTCTGATAGTTTTTGAAATTGGGGTTTTGAAATAATATTATTATTCTTAGCTTCGATTGTGTAAAGATTTTAGATTCATGCCTAATTCTCGATTGTTTATTGTTTTGAAGTTCTTAGCTTCGATTGTTTATTGTTTTCATTTAAATCCAAATTCCCACTAGCGACATGTCTCAGATTTGGTGAGCCCTTATATTCTATTGTCTGCAACTTAAAAAACGCTTACACATACTTTTGTTTGATTTTCGATGGTCTCTTGTATTTTGTGACACGACAATATTATATCTGTGATGGTTATTGTGTGGGTTTGTTCATCCTTTGATAATTGATACTATTGTTCTTCACATTTATTTAGATGGATTCTTCGTCAAATCCGGACAACAATGAAAATAACACACAAGGAACAGAAGGGGAGGTTAGAAATCCTCCTCCTGCTAACAATAAAGGAAAGAGGAAGAAAGATGTTCCACGAAGTGGTGATGAAAGTGCTGACCGTAAAAAGTCAAAGAAGCAGTCTAGTACAAGGTCTGATGTTTGGGATCATTTCAGTAGAACAGAGGATGAGGATGACATATGCAAATGTCATTATTGCAAGAGATTCTATGGATGTGCAACAAAATCTGGGACTTCAAACTTGTGGAAACATTTGGATATCTGCAAACAGTTCAAGGCATGGGAAGGACGTAAGACTCAATCTGTTATAAATCAACAAGGAAATCTACAAGTTGCAAAAGTTTCTGAGGAGGTTTTCAGAGAGGCTACAAATGAAATGCTTGTTTTGGGAGAACTGCCACTTTCATGGGTTGAGGGTATGGCATGGAAACATTTCTGCAACAAAGTTAATCTCTACACGCCTCATTCAAGGAGAACATCTTCTAGAGATATTATAAAGATGTATGTGGCAAGGAAAGCATCTTTGAAGGAATTGGTTTCAGGTAATCAGTGTAGAGTGTCTCTTACTACTGATATTTGGGTTGCTAATACCACATGAGCTAGTTACATGGTAATCACTGCACATTTTATTGATTCAAATTGGCATTACCGGAAACTAATAATTGGGTTTAAGTACGTCATGGATCACAGGGGAGCTACAATCTCAAGGGTTCTACTTGAGTGTCTTGCTGAGTGGGGGATAGAGAAGATATTCACCATCACAGTTGACAATGCAACTGCCAATACTTCTGCACTAAGAAAGTTTCAATCAGCATTTCAGGATTTGAGAAGTGATTCGTTGGTGTTAAATGGGGAGTATATGCACATGAGGTGTTGTGCTCATATAATCAATTTGATTGTTCAAGATGGTCTGGATGATTTGGGTGCTAATGTGGCAGCCATTCGCAATGGTGTGCAATATGTAAGGTCTTCTACTCCTAGACTTAACTCATTTGAGCAGAAGGTTCTGACAGGTAAGATGACTAGGGGAAGTTTGCCTATGGATATAAAAACAAGGTGGAATTCTACTTATTTGATGTTAACAAGAGCCATGAAGTATAAGTTGGCATTTGACAAGATGGAAGCTGAAGATAAGTTGTACAATGAATATTTTCTAGAAGTAGAAAATGGGAAAAAGAGGATTGGACCGCCTACTACAAGTGATTGGAAGGCAGTAGAAAGGTTAGTAAAGTTCATTGGATTATTCTACACTGCAACATTGGTTGTCTCAGCGTCTACTAATGTTTGCTCTCACAAGTGTTATGGTGAAATAGTTACCATAGAAAAAAATCTAATGGGAATGAGCATTAGCTATGACAAAGACTTGAGTAAAAAGGCTGAAACTATGAGAGAAAAATTTAGCAAATACTGGGATGGAATGAGAAATATCAATAGGTTATTGATTATTGCTAGTGTGTTTGATCCTAGACAAAAAATGCAATTTGCTAAGATGTGCTTTGAGAAACTTTATGGTGCAGATAGTTCAGACGCCAAGGAGATGTATAATTCTGTTTATGCTGTCATGGTGTTTCTATTCAATGAGTACAGTATTAACTGCAGAGGACCAAACACACAACCAACTCAGCCAAACCCATCTCCTTCAGGTACTGCACAAGAGTTGTATCCATTATACTCTACATCCTCTCATGAGTTTGTCGTGGATGATGTTCTTGAGTTTGAGAGGATGGACCGTTCCTTTAAGGAGTTGGTGAATGAAAAGGTATTTTCTGATCCAAAGGACGAGTTAGAAATCTATCTGAAGGAAGAAGTAGAAAATCCTAAGACTATTCCTGGAATAGAGTGGGATGTCTTGTCTTGGTGGAGAGTCAATAGTCACAAGTATCCAGTTTTGTCAGAAATAGCAAAGAGTGTACTTGCAATGCAAGTGTTTTCTGTTGCATCAGAGAGTGCTTTTAGCACTAGTGGTCGTATTATAGAGCCAAGTAGGAGTTGTTTAACTCATTATACGGTGGAGGCTTTGATTTGCACTGAGCAGTGGTTGAAATGTGAACTAAGTTCTGGTGAAAAAACTGTTATTACAAACGCCCAAATGCTTGCTCATATTGAATTATTAGATAATCTTGAGAAAGGTAAGCAATTTTCTTATGTTCTTTATAGAATAATTGTGTATACTCTTAACTTTTAAATTTAATTTTGTTTTTAACTCTTTTTCAGAGTTTCAAACTGAAGGCAGCTTGAACTAGGAGAAGACTACTCAATTAACATCATCATCAACTTTAAGGTAACTTCATCTATGTGGTTTTGGTTTGAGTTTCTTGTTTGAAAACTGTTTCTAGTTTGATATGTATCTGTATTGGTTAGAGATACACAATTTTAAGGTAACTTCATCTATGTGGTTTTGGTTTGAGTTTCTTGTTTGAAAACTATTTCTAGTTTAATATGTATCTGTATTGGTTAGAGAACTGTATTGTTTCTAGTTTGATCTGTATTGGTTTGAGAACTGTATTGTTTTTAGTTTCTAGTTTAAGGCAGTTTGATCTATATTGTTTCTAGTTTGAAAACTGTTTTTTTTACTTATCTAATTTTGTTTTGATGTAACAGGAACTGAAATGGATAAGCTGTTAAATGATGAACTTCAAGACATGAAGTTTAAGTTATTATTTGCTTTAGAATTTGAAACATTTGAGTCATGCTTCATATTTGAACTTCTAATCTTTGCATTTTGGATGTTTTTGGTCAAACGTATGTTATTTGTTTCATGATTGGAAATTGGATAATTGTTTTATGTTTCGGGTGTTATGGTTACTTTTGGTTACCGTTGAGTAGTTTAGGTATAAAGTACTTAAACCAAACCGATCCGAACAAGACATTAAAAATACTGGGTTTTTTCGGGTTTCAAATTTAATACCCGAATAGACCCAAACCCGAAAAGTACCGAACCGAACCCTATCCGAATTTTTTAAATACCCGAATGGGTCCTCAATCTCTAGTACCGAAACTACCGAAACCCGAAAGAACCGACCCGAACCCGAACCGAGTATCCGAACGCCCAGGGCTAATTTAAATCATAGAAAATGAAGTCAAGAATTAGCAACAAGACACGTCATATGGTGTTTTACTATAAGCGACCATACAAACAGGTCAAAAAACTATAAAATACTATAATAGTTTAGCAACAAAAGCTTTAAAATATCTATTAACATCTTCGAGATTTTTTAAAATCTCTAAAGTTTTAATTCACAAAGACCACACAAATTAATCCAATAAAATCTTTGAGGCTTTTAAAATTATCTGAAGTAATTTTTTTTGCCACATATTTTGTTAAAATTGATTGTAAATCTCATGATATGCAATATTGATTCGAAATTCTCAAAACAGATATAATAAACTTTCCAAAATCTTTTCTATTTTTATAGTCAAACTTAAATAAAATAATAATAATTCATAATCTATAGTCAAATTGAAAAATCTTTTCTATCTCTATAATTAAACTTTCAAAATCTTTTCTATCTATAAAATAATAGTATTTCTTTACTTTACTAAAACTCACTGATATTTTCTTTTATATATAGCAAAAACTTTTTACACAATTTAAATATCCACAAAAACACATTTAAAGAAAAAGAAATCTTTGAATTTTCTCGAAAATGAAAACCTAAGTAACCACCATGTTTCTGATGTTAGCCCTAATTTCAACATTGGTTTTCCGATCATCGAAGCCGAACTTTCGTTATGCCCGACCGCGTCGTTAACGGTAGAAGTTGTGCCGAGATGTTACCATGTGGTGATATTAGCGTCTGGTGGAGATTGTTGTAGACTTTTTACAAGAGAATGTTGCAATGCATTGAGATACTCACTTCCTGATACTTGCGGTTTCAAGAATCTCACACATCCTGAAAAGATTGTTAATGTAATATGGTTCAAAAACCTTTGTAGTTTTATGTTTCCTGGATCAACTTTAATTATAATTTTATTTTTGTGTATCTTTCTAAATGATATAATAAAAAAAAAAACAAAGCTATTTTTTCTAAAAAATAAACTTATTATACGTCATTAAATTATTATAAGTCACAAGAAAATCCTGACATTTTTTTTTTGAAATTATTACTTTTACATATATAAGTTCAAGATATTCAAAAAAAATTTTGGTTTCCAAGCCTTGAAAATAAATTAAGAACAATCAAAATCAGAGCTATTTCAATATATATGTCAACAATAACATGCAAAACCATGCAAAATGAATCATATGAATTATGCAAACTTAAATGACGCAATCAACAAATATCTATATAACGATGATGTGTAACAGTCCACAAAGTGTTAAGAAAATAACACATCGATCAAGATAACATCATATTCATATCGATCTTTTCCATAATCTTTCCATATCCAGAACCAATCATTTAAACGTTAATTTTTTTTTATAGAAGTAACGTCATATTCAACTCCAAAAAAAAACGAAATTCGTTCAACCTGATTGTGTTTAGTAATTAAATGATAAAGTTAATTAATTTCCAGTCAATATGCATTACGAATATATAGAAAGAAAACGTAGAATATAGAAAGAACTAAGAGTATCACCGCCAAGTTCACTCCATTTTTAAAATCAAAATGGTGTAAACTCATTTTCTCTTCTAAATAAGGAATAATTTAATTGTTTATTTTATTCTAGAGTTTAACTTTTTTATTTATAAATTAATTCTTAAAATTTTAAGTTATTTGATTTTAAGAGTTATAATAATTTATTTGACAAAAAATATTTAAAAAATATTCGGTTCTAAAATTTTCTTGCCCAATTTTAGAAAAATTTAAAATAAAGAGGCTTATTTTTTGCTTCGAAATGCGTTAATTAATTACCTATTAAAAAATATAAAAATGGTGATAAATAATTTAAATTTACTTTTTTGCTATTTTTATGTGGTGTAATGTGTTTTTATAATATAATGGTTAATTTTATATATTATTAAAATTTTTGAATGTTTTGAAAAAAAATAATGGATTAATTTGTAAATTTTATAAATAAAGTATATTATTAGCAATTAGTAACAAAATAGAAAATAAGAATATACTTAGAATATTCTTCTTGTAGTAAAAAATGGTGTAATACATTGGAGAGACTCTAAAAATGATTACGAGTCTTCTATATATGAAAAACGGGTCAGACAAATATATAATCTTTCCAAATATTGTCTATATATGTTTTATATAGTCAAAACTCGCGTCAACTTGTCGATTATATACATAACAAAAAAAAATCCATTCTTTCTCAAAAATGAAATCCATTTGTGTCATGTTTTTCTTGTTAGCCCTAATCTTCTCAACATTGAGTTTCCAACCATCAAAAGATCAGCCATTATGTTCGACGACGGCGATAGACGTCGTGTCGGGATGTTTCGATGAGATCAGATTAGCAGAAAAGTTGGGAGAATTCATATGGCTATCAAGTGCTTGTTGCAAAGTAGTGAGGCCACTTCTTGATACTTGCTTATTGCTTGTTTAATTAAATAGATCTGTTGAGACTTTTTAAGCTATTCCTAATAAAGAAAAAAAAGTTTTTTTTTATTGTTATACCTTGTATTCTAGTTGTTTCAAATGTTTATTGTTGCAAAATATTTTTGCAAATTCACTATATTTGTAGTCGTTGTTTTGCTGATGCACTGTTTATTTAGTCCGTTTTGCTAAGTCAATACTATTATAATAACCATAATTGTTCAACTTGTTTCGATAGATTTTTTGTTACATATACTTATCGGGAACAATGGTTTTAATGCCACTTTTTCTAAAGTCAAAGTCCTTAATGCCATCTTTATTTTTCTATTTTCTTTTATAATTATTTTTAAATCGAAATCGAATGAAATGACAAAAAACCTAGACTGAAATAACAGTAATTACCAACCCAACCTAAAGAATTCAACTCAAACCCGATAACTCGATCCAACTTCATTAAATTTATGGATCCTATTAAAATTACCCTAGTTGTACTTTGTTGAACTTAACTGAAATTTGAAGAAAAAAAAACAACTGCCGCCTCCAAACTAATATGAAATTTCATTAACACATTCACATAGGTGTCTAAAAGAGTTAAAAATATGTACAACATTCGCAAAGGTGTCTAGAAAAGTTGAAAATGTGTACAACATTCACATAGTTGTACTTTGTTGAACATAGTAGTACTTTACGCAGGAGTAACGAGAACGAAAGTGACATTTAGCGACAACATTTTGCATAATTGTACTTTGTTGAACATTATGTACATAGTTGTACTTTACCCGGAAGTGAAGATATGATATTTAACGACAACATTCACATATTTATATTTTGTTGAACATAGTTATACATAGTTGTACTTTACGCGGAAGTAAAGATATGGTAAACAATAAACTACATTCCTCAACTACAAAACATTCAAATTAAAAAAATTGAGATCTATCAAAACTAGTCAACTTTGTCACCGAACTCTCTACAAAACCAGTACATTTGAATTATCCAAAAGCATGAATCACACATGCTTCCTCTTTCGCCGCCTTTGAATTTCTCATTTCAATCGTATTCCCAGTTGTTTCGTAGAGCACACTTACAGTTGTAGAGTTTCCGGCCATTAAGTTAAGCCTTCCTCTCCAGAAACAATGGAGGAAGTTCATAAGGCCATGTGTAAGGAATGATTGCTTGCACGATTCTCCTTCTTACTCCTCTAACAAAATCTCTACTCGGACTAGTAAGTTCTCTGTTAAAAGGGTCTTCAGGAGTCATGATCCTACGAAAGATTGCATAACTGTAGATACTCACATCATATCCTTTAAGGGCAGCATCTCTAAGAGTTGAGAGCCCTCGATCCAAATTGCCTTCCCGGAAGAACTCAGACATACCTCTCATGAAAATGGTAGAAGGATTATTGTTTTCAAAACAATATACAGTGAACCTATCTAGTTCATGAAAGAAGTTCTACGTAGGACGCATAAGGTAACAATCAATAGACCTCAAGAACACATGATCTTCAACTATTTCCCGAAAACACTTACAAGTCGCTTTCACCATTACCATATCAACCTAGTTCGTTTTGAGACACGATCAACAGAATGGTGGTGAGAAGATCTTGAGGAAGATCTAAGATATTCATGGAATAAGAGTATCTCTGCCTCTTAGATTTGGATGACTCGCCAACTTCGAAGCGTTTCATTGTCTCTTCTTCTTGGATATGAATGACTTTTCTTCTTGGATTTGATTGACTCTTCCTCTTCAAATTTATAATCTCGCCATTACCATACCAAAAGACACATTTGTATGTGGTGGAAACCGAAACATGATCAAGTGAAATCGAAATGTCGCATAACGAAACCGAAACGTCGCCATTTCTAATTTCAGTATTTGGGACAACTAAGTTTATTAGGTATAACTGAGTCAAATATTATTACACAAAAAAATTGAACCGAAACTGAATGTCTCAAAACTAAATGATCTTAATTTAAAAAATATTAAAACATTCCATGTGTATTTTTTGGTGGGGCAAGATATTAAATGAAATCAGTACACGTGTAATAAAGTATTGAATGAATTTTTTTTGTTTAAAGTTTAAGATGAATGTTGAATCATTAGAAGTCTTCATTTGGGGGTTTTAATAGCTCAAACAAATTTAAATACTAATTTTAATAATTAAAAACTAAATAAAAAATAAATACAAAATATTAATTTCATAATAAAATAACTTCAATTTTTAATAAAATAAATATGTATTACTATAAAATAATTCCTAATTTTCTGACACTTTCAATACAATTTTTGAATCATAATGAATAAAAATAAACATTTCAAGATTGTTCAAGATAAATAAAGTACAAAGATGTTCTTAGTTGTAGATAGTTTGAATAAAATACAAACACGTTCATATAACAATTACACAAATACAAATAAAGGTAAGTTTCCCATATATCATTTTTGACCTGCAACCACCTCTCCAAATTCATACCAGACACATATTTGTTCTTACTCTTTTGGCGATGTTTTCCGGTGGATTGAAATCGCATTTTTTGCTTCCTTTCTACGTTTCTTGATTTTTGTAACTCGTAAATACCATTTACAGCCTTATGAAGCTTGGCGCCATCGTAGCAACAGTCGTTATGTATCAGACTTACCATGATTTTCTTCTACGGAACATGGAAACTCACCATTATTTGATAGTTATACAACTTGTACCAAATGTCCTAATATCTCACAGTTATACTACGTGTATCATTTGTCCTATCTCTAGATCTGTCAATTACAAATTCCAATCGGATTCTAATTGCCAAAGATTCAACAATTGTATTTGACAAATAACCAATGTAAACACCTTATTGACTCACTGAACATGATTACCAACCAAATTTGCTGTCCAAACAAGCAAATTCATGAATCAAATCCCTAAATACCCAAATCTCTAAATATAGATTTCAAACCTAAACGAACTAATCTATAAAAGAAGAGGAAGAGGAGAAGAAACTAAATATATGAGTTTGAAAAGGCGTCGCCGGCTCCAGTGAGACGGACAGCATGTCATCGGAGGAGTTTCGTCGTCTGTCGGAGAAGAAGAGAAGCGTAACGATTTTTATTTATTTTTATTTAATTTTTACATTTTTTTTAATTTTTCACTAAAACATAATGGAAATAACACAAGTTAAACTAAATTTAATGACATATAGACAAATGAGTAACACCTAAAATGAAAATTTATAAAAGTGGCATTAAAGCTCTTTACTCTACTTATCGTGATACAGATCTTTAAACTAGATTTATTTTATTTATTTTTTGAAATTTTGATGCATTAAATTTAAAAGTGGCAAGTGTTCATTATTACAACAAACCAGTTTTAATAGTTAGATCCTATTTACCCAAATAATCTATTAAAAAAATCTTAAATATTTAGAACTCAATTTGAACCAAAAAAAGATAATGGTCCAACTGATTTATTGTTTGTTTGCTACCGACAATTGTTTGTTTTACTTCGTAATGGTCTAGATATATATACTTTTTTTTTTCTTTAGTGTAGATTGAAACCGGCACTACCAATACTTTTGCATAGCCTTAAGTTCGTGTCCATCGTAGTTATTACAACGTGTCACATAATTAGCAATGTGTAATCAAGAGTACGTAATACTCAAGAGATAGTGACTAAATGATCGAGTCGGCTAGAAAATACCAAAAAGTCCTCAAAAAAGTACGAAAAAATCGAAATTTTAAATAATTAAAGAATGGACTGAAAAAATATCTGCAGTGAGAACAAACATTTCAATCTTTTCAAAGAAGCTTTTTTTTTTTTGTTTGGTCTAAAATCAAAATCCAAACGAAATTCTAAACACTTTGTGTTGTTTTTTTCTCTCTTTTGAGTTGAAGTTGACAAACATAAGGTATAGGTGATGGAGAATGGAATTGGAGGACTGAGACACTTGTTGATGACAGTCTTCCTTTCTGGATTCGCCGGATTCATTGTAGTACCTGTGATTACCGATGTCACCGTCGCCGCCGTGTGCTCCGGCCCAGACGACTCATGTTCTCTGGCCGTTTACCTCACTGGTTTCCAACAAGTGGTACTAACCTTTACTTACACATTTATACTTCCTTTAGTCTCTCTTTAATCTTATTTTCTTGATTTTTTTTTTCAAAAACTTATTTTCTTGATAGTTAAAGATTTTTTTTTTGCTTTGCTTACACTGACAAGACATATGCTTCCAAATGTCTGTCTCTAAGCTTGAAATTGAGAACCTATTATTCAGATGATCATCAGCTTTGAGTTTTTTTCACCTAAATATTTTCAAAGAATATACTCTTTTTCATATTTGAAACTAAGGATTTGACTGGTTGTTTAGTGCTTATAATCAAAGTTTAGTTTTTTTGAAAATTGAGTTTACTCTGCATACTTTTATGTTTTCACATATCATAATAAAGAAATTAAAAAAAAATGTCCATTTGATAGATAGTAGAAAAGAAGAGTAAAAATAGTGATTTTTTCGGCTGATAAAAATCACGAAGGGAAACTGTTCCTCTAAAGAAATATTTACACAATTTTTATTTAATTACATTTCTTCTATCTTAAATTATTTTTTATACAACAACTAAATTAATATATCATTAGATGTAATTAATATTTATTTTTTTGAAAGATTTTCTTACGAATAGAGATCAAATTTTTTTTTAACTAGTATATATATGTTATAATCTTGATGATTTGTTTTGTGTAATGAGAATTAAAAATGAAGGTAATAGGGATGGGGACGATGATAATGATGCCGGTAATAGGGAATCTATCAGACGGATATGGGATTAAAACAATCCTCACACTTCCTATGTGTCTCTCCATTGTTCCTCCTGGTTCGTTTTTTTTTGGTCTCTCTCTTTTTTTTTTATATCTTTTTTTGTTACTTTTCTTTCGTGTGAGTCACTAACCGACTGACGCAAAGACACGAACTCACTAACTATTTTAACTCAATAAAATCAACATCAAAAGTATATGATTTTGCGTACGTCAATGTATTATTCTTTAGTTGGAAAGTAATACACGTGGAAGTAAAGAAGCTTTACCCCACTTCTTCAACACGCGCATGCCCATATATCGTCATTTTCCATACCACTACTAGTAGTGTTCACCTCACAAATACCACTATTTTAATGCCAAACACAAAACAAATCGATCTATAGCAATTTTATTTAACGATTTTTAACTAAATTCATAATGTTTTTCATTCTTACAATGCAGATAAATTACCAAAAAAATAAAGGTTTTTGATCGCAAGTAAAAACAGAGCTTAATCATTTTAAACAATTATGTTTTGTATTTTACTCGAAAACTGCCAAAATTTTAGTGGATTTTCGTTTTTCTCAAGTTTAAATCCAAAAGACTCAAGTCATATAATCTGATTTCTTGGACATGCTTTGTGTTCCGACGACCTGGTCGCACAATAATCGATTAATTCGTTAAAGCTTGAGTTAAAAATTAAAAATAAAGGGAAACAAGTGATGAGATTTAGCCTGTACAATATTTTGTTTTCCAAAACTTATTATCTTGCCTACATAACAAATTTTATTTTCTCTTTTCTCTCCTTCTTCATATAAGAACTTATATTTTACATGAATATAATCTCACTCCCACTAGTTATCTTTTTGTTCTTGAATAAAGTAACAAGTGGATAATTTTTTACCTAGGTCCACAAAATTCAACTTTTGTTTGTTATTCAAAGTTTTTGTTTAACTGAAAATTTTCTCTAAATAATTGGAGAAGTAAGAACTACTCACTTTTTCTTTCCAATTTTTCTCTAGAGGTGCAAATTGTTGTTCTCAGATGAATGAGAATAAAATATATGGAAAATTTGAGATGAATTAAATATCTTTGTTGTTCATCTTATTAGCGTTAAAAGAGAAAAGAAAAAGATAATATCCCCTTCAAGGTATGAAGTACTCATAAACAACGAGGAGGACGAGACAAGTAAACAAGTAGAGAATGCGGGTCTAGAAAGAGCTACTACCCAACAAGATAACCAGAAACTAAGCAAGGACGAGGTGCCTAGAATTTCCCTTCCGAGATCATCCAAACAATCTCATAAATTCCTCTCCTCAATAAACCAGAAAGAGAAAGGAAACATCTTATCTAAAATCAGCCAAAAGAACACCAAACAAAAACCTTAATGTCTAGTTTTTTCTGGAATATTAGGGGTTTTAATAAGGTGAGGAAACAATTGGTTTTAAGAGAATGGTTGAAAAAGAATGTTATGCAGTTTGGTTGTTTGATTGAAACACGGATAAAAGAAGTTAAAGCTCAGCAGCAAATAGTTACTTCGGTCTTTTGCGAATGGTCTTGGTTGTCTAACTATGAGTATAATCCCTTGTGGTGTCTATGGGTAGTTTGGGAACCTAAGGTCTCAATGAATGTTCTATCGAAAAGTGGGCAAATGATCACTTGTTGGGTTAAAGTGGAGGATTTTGAGACAGAGATCCTTTGCTCTTTTGTCTACGCATCAAATTTGGAGGAGGCGAGAAAGGAATTATGGAAGGCAATAAAAGAAACTCATGACTTAGCTTCAGTTAAAGGAAAGCCTTGGATAATTCTTGGGGATTTCAACGAAATTATGGATGTGGAGGAACACTCGAGCTACATTAACTCGCCTACTATCCCGCATGGTATGAGAGAATTTCAACATACGGTCCAATATTGCTCGATGGAGGATATGGTGTACCATGGACCAGTCTTCACATGGTGTAACTTCACATGGTGTAACAAGCGTACGGAGGGGGTTATCTGTAAAAAGCTTGACAGATTTCTGGTGAATACGGAATGGATTCAACTATTTGAAAAATCTTTTACGGAGTTCGAGGCAGGGGGTTGTTCTGATCACCTTCGTGAAGACTTTATTTACAATCTGAAATAGCCAAGCTGAGAAGCCCGTTCAAATTTATAAACGCTGTAGTTTATATGCCTGAATTTTTACCTGCTATAGAAGAGTTCTGGAGGAACACAAGGCCGTTATTTCACTCGACTTCAGCTCTCTTCAGATTCTCAAAAGCGACTTAAGAAACTAAAACCTATAATCAGAGCCTTGAGTAGAAGCAAGCTACATGATCTCATTCGTAGAGCTAATCAGGCTTATGATCGTTTCTGTGTATGCCAAGGAAACACTCTCACAAGATCAGATTCGTTAGTGATAGCAGAGGAGGTGGAAGCTTATGAAAGATGGGAGAGGATAACAGAATTGGAGGAAAATTTCCTGAAACAAAAATCTAAGGTGCATTGACTTAAGAGTGGCCAAGAATTCGATCAAGGCAATCATCAACTCGACAGGAGTAAGGCTCACGGACCAGTCTGATCTTAAAGCAGAAGCAATCTAGTATTTTAATGAGCTCTTAACTCGCCAACAAGAGGACTATGTTGAGCTTTCAATTGACAGTTTACAGGAACTTCTCCAGTTCCAATGCTCAACAATTGACCAAGAACACTTAATATCCACGGTGACAGATAGTGAAGTCAAGAGAGTACTTTTTGTAATGCCACATCATAAATTGCCAGGGCCCGATGGTTTCACGGTTGAATTCTTCAAGCAAGCATGGCCAATAATAGGGAAATATTTTACAGTGGCAATCCAATCTTTCTTTATATTTGGTTTCCTCCCAAAGGGTTTAAACTCAACAATACTCGCTCTGATTTTGAAAAAGACCACATCTTGTGAAATGAAGGATTACAGGCCAATCTCCTGTGCAATGTGTTGTAAAATGTCATATCCAAGATCCTTGCCAATCGTTTGAAAGATCTACTTCCCGCTTTCATCTCTATAACACAATCTTCCTTCGTTAAAGATAGACTCTTGATGGAAAATGTTTTGTTAGCTTCAGAGTTGGTGAAAGACTACCATAAATAAGATATTTCGTCTAGAAGTGCAATGAAGATAGATATTGCTAAAGTCTTTGACTCGGTTCAGTGGCCATTCGTGCTGAACATTCTTCGGGCGATCAACGTTCTAGCAATATTCGTTCACTGGGTAAACTTATGCATCTCTTCACCATCCTTTTCCATTCAAGTGAATGGTGAGTTATCCGGCTATTTTAGAAGCAAAAGAGGTCTCCGCCAGGGCTGCTCTCTCTCCCTCTACCTTTTTGTAATTTGTATGAATGTTCTCTCTTGGATAATGCTGCTAATGCAGGAAGTTATGCCTATCATCCCATGTGTAGAAACTTGCAGTTAACACATTTTTGTTTCGCTGATGACATCATGGTATTTGGGGATGGTACCTCACGTTCTATTGAAGGAATTCTGGCAGTATTCAAGGACTTTCAATCAGCTTCACGTCTTCAGATTAGCCTAGAAAAATCCACGATATACATGACGGGAGTGGCTTTAGCTCAACGGGAGGACATTCTGAATCGTTTTCCGATTTTAGCAGGTTCTCTTCCAATACGCTATCTCGGTCTTTCGTTAATAACGAAACAGATGTCGCGAGTGGACTATTTACCGCATATTAGCCTTGGTTGCTGAGTCAAGGGGGAGGAGTATATTCAGAGAGCCCAAGAATGATAAGAATAGGAGCAGGAGCAAATCTAACAAATTTGCGAATATGGAGTGCCATTACTGTCATAAGAAAGGGCACTTGAAGAAAAATTGCTGGAAGTTGAAGAAAGATAAAGAGAAAAATCAAGAAGATGGTGAAGATCAGGTGACTGTCATCCAAGATCAGTTTTTTATTCTTCTTGAGGGTGATGCCATTAATGTTGCTAGTCATGACACCAGTTGGATTGTTGATTCTGGGGCTACTACTCATGCTACATCGCAGCGGGATTTATTTTCTACCTATACTCCAGGTGATCATGGTTCTGTGAAGATGGGTAATGATGGTGTGTCTCAGGTTGTTGGCATTGGTGATATTTGCTTGGAGACTAGTCTTGGTACTAAGTTGATGTTTAAGGGTGTTAAGCATGTCCCAAATGTTCGTTTGAACTTGATCTTTACAGGGAATCTTTATTATGAAGGTTACTATAGTTTATTCGGTGGGGGTAAATGGAAGCTTTCACGTGGTTCCATGGTTGTGGCTCGAGGTGTTAAGTCTTCATCTTTCTATTGGATGCAAGCTAAGGTCTCCAAAGATATGATTAATGCTATGGAGAATGATAATGCCATGGAGTTGTGGCATAAGAAACTCGGTCACATGAGTGAGAAGGGATTGTCTGTGTTTTCTAATGAGGCCATTCCATGTATCTCCGGTTTATACTTACAGAAGTGTGCTCATTGTTTTGCAGGTAAACAACACAGTTTCTCTTTCAAGTCTTCTGCACCTTCTAGGAAACCCGATGTACTTGATTTTGTGCATTCAGATGTTTGTGGTTTAATGAAGACAAGATCTCTTGGTTTTGCATCATATTTTGTCACATTCATTGATGATCATTCTAGAAAGTTGTGGGTTTATACTATGAAGACTAAGGATCAGGTTCTGGGATATTTCAAGCATTTTGTGGCATTGGTTGAAAGGCAGATGGGAAAGAAGTTGGAAGTGTATCCGCAGTGATAATGGTGGTGAGTATTCTAGACTATTTGATGCTTATTGCAGGGAACATTGTATTAGGCATCAGTTCACGCCACCTAAGACTCCACAGTTGAATGGATTGGCTGAGAGGATGAACAGAACAATTGTCGAGAGGATGAGATGTTTGATTTCACAGTCATGTTTGGCTTATACTTTCTGGGGTGAGGCTTTGAGCTCTGTTGTTCATGTGTTGAATTTATTACCAAGTGCTCCTTTGAGGGTGATATTCCAGAGAGAGTTTGGACCGGTAAGAATGTTTCTTATGGTCATTTGAGAGTCTTTGGGTGCAAAGCATTTGTACACATTCCCAAAGATGAAAAGTCAAAGCTTGAGATGAAGTCGCGACAATGTGTGTTTATTGGTTATGGTCAGGATGATTTTGGATACAGGTTTTATGATCCCTTTGATAAGAAACTCATTAGTAGCAGAGTTGTTTTGTTCATGGAAGATCAAACGATTAAGGACATTGACAAGTCCGGAAAACTAACTCAGAGAGATGAGAGTTTGATTGATTCAGAGGTTGTTCCTTCTACATCGGTCCACGGTCAGGTAGAGGGTGAGGTTCATGATGATACACCTGGTGCAGATGCTTCCGCACATGTGATATGCTCAAATTTTAATCCCAAACTAGTATCCCAAGTGCAAGACAGTCGAAGTAGTAGACTAGGTATCGATCCACAGGGACATAGAACTAACATACTAAGTATACGAGAAACTTCTTAAGCTAAGACGATATGATTTGTTGTTTTAACGTGATTAAACTAATAAGAGCTAATACTACTAATTGAAATGCAAATTAACAATTAAAAGCTACGACTAGACATAAAACAATAACAATACACCAGGTAACAAATGTAGAACTAAAATGACACAAGAAAAGAAAATCAATTAAGGATGACGGTTTTAGATTTTTACGAAATAATGGATTATGGATGGGATTTCGAATTATGAATGCTTGACAATTTGTATGCAATGAGATGATAATCAATTAAACCTCCTTAGAACATGGAACACTTAACAAGATAAACCCACTCTCATGGCATTTATCACTTCATAAAAACCTATTCTTGCTAAACTCTCATTTGCAGAATTTGGTCTAAATGAGCATTAAACATAAGTCCATTTCGTTCACAATTCACCCTAACATCAGCTTTCGTTGGCTAGGGAAGAAAAGCCAATTTAAGTTTGGTTCCGGCATTTTATCGAACACCTTTCGGGCGATAAATTGCCTAAATTCAAGATATGGGTGATCAAACCATACCAAGCATTAAACACACCCTAAATCGAAGGATCTAAGCATATCTCATCTAAACCAAAGCATAACAATCATCAAACATCACAATTCTACCCTACCATAATCCATAATACGACTACTCACTCATGGTGCAAGAACAAGAAAAACAACTCAAGAAACAAGACATAATTGAAGATAAGAAGTAGATGAGTAAAGATTAAGAAGACTTCACAAAGATTCAACCCTTGGTATTGATCATAAATCACAAAAGAAGAAAAAGTGTTCTTGGGAGAAAGAAAACGTAGAGGAAGAAGAAAGAGTAAAGTTGTCCTCCTAATACAATTATTAGAGGTTAATATAATCTTTAGAAATCGGTTTTTGGTTGACCCGACAGAAAACCCGAGTCAAAACCACAAATCTCGCGGATGTTGGATTTTATCGGTCACGTATATCGGTCAGGATGACCGATAAAATCCAACTCTTGTAAGCTCGTCGAGTTTCGTCTTCACCTTGCATTTTATCGGTCGAGCTGTATCGGTCAAGTGACCGATATTTCTTCACTCCAGAAACATGTCTCCAGCTTCAGTCACCTCTGGTTTTCTCGGTCCGTTTTATCGGTCCAGCTGACCGATAAAACTCCTCTCACGTCTCTTTGAGCTTCTTCTTCACTTCCAGACCTCGTCTTAGCCATCCGTTGGCCGTCTACACTCCTCATAACTTCAAAACACCTGAAAAGGGTCAAAAACCACCACTCAAGACACATATATACATCCTAGGACTCTAAAATGCAACTTAAAACTAAATGAGACTCTTATGTACAATTATGATGCATAAATATGAAAATTGTACACAAAACAATCCTAAAAACTAAGGAATAAACACCTAAATCTAGCATATATCAACATGATGATGGTATTGGTGATCATGGTGACGATCATGATGAGACAACAACTACTGAGGATCCACCTACTTTGAGAAAATATGCGAGAGGTCTTATACCATCGACAAGGTATAATCCTAGTGAGTATGTGTTACTTACTGATGGGAGAGAGCCTGAAAGCTATAGTGAAGCTTTGGAGGATGAACACAAGGATGAATGGCATGATGCCATGGGTGACGAGATGGATTCTTTTGAAGAGAATCAGACGTTTGAGTTAGTGAAGTTACCTAAAGGTAAAAAGGTGTTGCTTAATAAGTGGGTGTACAAGATTAAACATGATGAGACCAGTTTGCAACCTCGATACAAGGCTAGATTGGTTGTGAAAGGATTCGGCCAAAAGAAGAGAGTTGATTTTGATGAAATATTTGTTCATGTTGTGACGATGTCATCCATTCGGGTTATACTTGGATTGGCAGCGAGTCTTGATCTAGAGGTTGAGCAAATGGATGTGAAGACTGCTTTTCTTCATGGTGATTTGGAGGAAGAGATTACATGGTACAACCGGAAGGCTTTATTAAAAAAGGCAAAGAGGATTTAGTTTGTCACTTGAAGAAAAGCTTTTATGGTTTGAAACAGGCACCAAGACAGTGGTATAAGAAGTTTGAGTCAGTGATGGGAGAGCATGGTTATAAGAAGACTACTTCTGATCATTGTTGTTTGTGCAGATGTTTGGTGAAGATGATTTTATTGTCTTATTGTTGTATGTTGATGATATGTTGATTGTAGGTAAGAACTTGAGCAGGATTCAAGGGTTAAAGAATCAGCTTGGAAAGTCATTTGCCATGAAAGATTTGGGTCCAGCAAAATAGATTCTTGGTATGAGAATTGTTCGAGATAGAGGTGAGAAGCTGATTCACTTGTCAGAGGAGAGGTACATTGAAAAAGTACTTCAGAGGTTTCACATGAATAACTCTAAAGTTGTTAGCACTCCTCTTGCTACACACTTTAGATTGAGCAGTCAACAAAGTCCGCGTACAAAATTGGAGAAAGAAGATATGGCACGAGTTCCATATGCTTCTGCAGTTGGTAGCTTGATGTATGCTATGGTTTGTACAAGACCAGATATAGCTCACGTTGTTGGTACAGTTAGTCGTTTTCTCTCCAATCCTGGAAGAGAACACTGGAATGCTGTGAAGTGGATTTTGAGATATCTTCGAGGGACTTCTGACTTGAAGCTTACTTTTGGAGATGATAAGTCATTGCTTATCAGTTATACTGATTCTGATTTGGTTGGGGATATTGATTCCAGGAAATCTACTTTGGGTTACTTGGTAACATTTGTAGGGGGAGCTGTGGCATGGCAGTCAAGGTTACAGAAGTGTGTTGCACTTTCTACTACAGAAGCGTGTTGCACTTTCTACTACAGAAGCTAAGTTTATAGCTGCAGTGGAAGCTTGTAAGGAGCTGTTGTGGATGAAGAGTTTTCTTGAGGAGCTCGGTTTCAAGCAAGATAATTATGTTTTGCTTTGTGATAATCAAATCGCAATTCATCTCGGAAAGAACTCTACATTTCATTCGCGTTCGAAACACATTGATAGAAGGTATCATTGGATACGTGCTGTGGTGGTTTCTAAGGAAGTGGAACTTGCAAAAGTTCATACGGATGATAATAGAGTTGATATGATGACAAAGTCATTGCCGAGGGGGAAACTTGAATCTTGCAGAAGGATGGCCGGAATGGCCGTCTCCTCCACCTAGTCGGAGGGGGAGTTTGTTGGTTTTGTTCCTCCTAGTGGAGGAATATAAATATATATATATATATATATATATATATATATATAATATAACAAATGAAAATAAGAAGGAGAATAAGACAGAGAGCATGTGCGACGTTGAAAATAAGAAAAGAAAAGAGAGAAGAGAGAAGAAAGAGAAACAAAAAATAAGAGTGCTTTTTTTTAGAGAGAAGAGAGAAACAAGTTCGCCAGATTTGTTCAAGGCGACAATCGGACATCTAAACGGTTTCCGTTTGACCTGAAATTTCCTGTAGAGTTTCGTGACTCAGTGGTCTTGAGATTCAACGGTGGGTTTTGTATTCGAACGGTTGGAGCGGCTCGTATGAGATTTCAGATTGAGCTACCTTGAGTGTTTGAGAAATCCGACGGTGAGTTCTTTTCGGATTGAGCTGAAATTTTACAGTGTTGTTCTTGTCCCCTTTGTCTAGGATTTGTACGGTTGGATCTTGATTTGGTGACCGGAATCTTAGCGAACCTAGGGTCGTTTGGAACTGCATATTTCTAGGCTCTTGTTGCTCTCTCTTGTGGTGTTTTCTTGTTGTTAGAGATTGCTCTTTATAGCTTTAGTCTCTGGTGGATGTGATTGTACTCAAAAACATTGGTGATAGTGGATTTTTGAGTGGACTACGGTCCCGTGGTTTTTACTCCTTACATTGAGGAAGTTTTTCACGTATAATTCGGTGTCTCATTTACTTTTATGCTTTAAAGTTTTTGCTGCCGAGTGTATTGTATTTTTCTCAGAGGCTCATAGAAGTTACGGGAAACTCTAGTTTGCTGCGCCGTAATTGTGCGTTGTTTGCGAACAAAAAAGTTGTATAAGTATTACATAGGACTTTTCGTATTCTTACTTTCTGCAATATTGTCTCATACTATCAAAAGAAAATAATTATATTATTTTATTTTGGCAGTAATTTTAGGGTACAGAAGGGATACAAAATTCTTCTATGTGTTTTATATAAGCAAGATTCTGACCGCTATGGTATGCGAAGGCACCGTTGACTGCCTCGCTTATGCTTATGTGGTAAAAAATTTAATAAATTTGTCGTTATAACAAAATATATAATATTTTTATCAGATGACTACATTGAAATCAAAATTTGTTCAGGCAGAAAATATTCACGGCAGTAGAAGAATATCAGCTTTTGGTATTTTAGCTGGTATCAAAACAATCGCTGGACTTTTCGGAACATTAGTTGCTCGTTTTCTACCCATAGCTTTGACTTTTCAGGTTTTTTATCATCACTAAAAATCAACTCATTAGATTCTCATATGATCCAAGATCTAAGATATTTTCTTTGGAGTAATTAGGTTTCTGCTGTATCATTTCTCGTTGGTCTGGTGTACATGAGAGTTTACCTAAAGGAAAGGCTAAACGATGATGATGAAGATGACCATCATCATTATGTTACGTATCATCAAGAGGATCAAGATAGTAATGATGTCTCAATGTTAGCAGAGCCGATTCTGAATGACACACCCGTTAAAACACGTGTCTTTCACAAGAAGTATTCTTCATTGAAAGAAATGATCAGCTTGATGAAGACTAGGTATATTTATATGCATTTATGTATATTTACTCATATGTTATTTATTCTAAATGATGGATATGGGTTTTATATATTAATGCAGCACCATATTCATTCAAGCATTAGTTGTTACATTCTTCAGCAGTTTCTCAGATAGTGGAATGGAATCTGCTTTCTTGGTTAGGCTCATATATACTATTGACTCCTTATTTTACATACTAAGTTTTTCTTCATATTAATGAAGGAAATATGATTTTTTTTTTTTTAACTATGCAGTATTTTTTGAAAGCACGTTTTGGATTTGACAAGAAACAGTTTGCTGATCTCTTGTTGTTGATTACCATCGTTGGATCTATCTCTCAAGTAAATAAATTACTAGCTTGATTAACGAACATAGTATTTATAGTTAAATATTTGAATAACTTTATTACGTTAATTGATATGTATTGCTCAATGTTTTCTCAGTTGTTTGTACTGCCAAGATTTGCATCTGTCATTGGAGAACGCAAGCTTTTATCAACAGGGCTTTTTATGGAATTCATAAACGTAAGCTTATTTATTTCTTACTTATGCTTCTAATGATACCTTAATTAATTAAGTGATCTTGTTAATTATATAGATGTATTGAAATGGTGAATATTGGGGTTTGTGATGCAGATGGCCATTGTCAGCATTTCTTGGGCACCATGGGTGAGTCAATAAAAACTAGGGACCTAATTCAATGTTCCATCTCAATATGATATGCTTTTGTTTTTGTTTTCGATTTCGCAGGTTCCTTATCTCACCACTGTCTTTGTGCCTGGAGCCTTGTTTGTGATGCCGTCCGTAAGATTTCTTTTAACATAGTTATTGATTAGTCATTAACGCTCTTGCTACTTAATAAATTTTGTGAGTAATATCTTATATCGGAAATTAAATAAGACCTAGAGTATAATGTACTTAGGGATAATATCTCACATCGAAAGTTAGGTAGAAATTTGAAGTGATATTGTCAATGAATGGATTAGCCTGTATAGTAAACATGGACCAATATATTCATCGTCAAATGATTTTAAATTTGAATTCTATAAAATTCAAAGTTTTAAACATTTTCGGATGCAGGTTTGTGGTATTGCCTCAAGACAAGTCGGACCTGGTGAACAGGTAAAAACTAGTAAAAATTGAATATCGGTTTTTGTTGTATCAGCAGTTAAACAAAAAGAACATAACACAAACTATTGTTTGAACTGATGTAGGGAAAGGTGCAAGGATGCATATCTGGAGTAAGGTCCTTTGGCAAAGTCGTGGCACCATTTGTATTCAGTCCATTGACAGGTTTGTATAAGACCGTAAGAACATAACTTACTTTTAGCTTCGTTCCTGTCTTTTGACACAGTTAAAATATTCTTGTACATAGCGTTGTTTCTTTCGGAAAATGCACCCTTCTATTTCCCTGGATTCAGCCTTCTTTGCATCTCATTGTCGTCGGTACGTATGGCCATCTCATCCATCAAGACCAACTTTGATTACATTGAATATAAATTATGATGACCAAGATTTTTTGCATGCGCAGTTGATCGGGTTCATTCAGAGTCTAATGATTGAAGATGTTCCTACTCCACCATTGAATAAAGCAATCAACAAGACCTCAGGGGAGGAAGTATGATTACAAGAACTTATTAAGTATATAAGAGAAGAGAGTATATATAGCTTTGTAGTATGTGATAAAGATTTATGTGTCGATATATTCAAAATATATTACTTTCTGTGATCACTTGTTTCATCAAGTCCGGCTTATCGGAGATCACAGATTAAGTAGAACAATGATGGAATATATTGTGCTTGGAGAAAGATACATGAATTCAACACTGTTAGGTATATACTGCTATGTTATGAGATGGTTGAAGGCACAATTATAGAAGCAAAAACGGTGGCCTTTGTGGGTTAGCACTTTGTAGGCAGTGGTCTCAAACAGCAATCCTAATTATCCAGGTATTAAAGAACAAAAGAAATATTTTTTCGATTTATTCTAATTACCTGGTGATTTGAATATCAACGGATCACTGATATGAGTAGGATTTTTTTTTTTTTTAATATGAGTATATGAGTATGAGTAGGATTAGTAATACCTAGTTTGGCTAGTTCTAAGTTTCTAACAGTAGGTGACATAGCGAAAAGCAATAGGGACATGCAAGAATGTGAGTAAAGTGCCACAAAAAACCCTCATTACTGAAAATATCATAAGTTTTTATATCATAAAGCTTCTACAACAGAAGTTTATGATCCCTTCTTTGCTTTCACCACCCGATCATGATATAGGTACAGCTTCCAGCCAGAAAGGTGATTGTGCTAGAAAGATGGCAGTGAAGATCATGGATGATGAAGTGATTCATCATGCTCAAACATGAGCCGATCGTTCGTTAGGGACGGTTTATAGATCATCAAATTCCCACAAATGGAATGAAACAGAATACAACACCCTTATTACTAAAACAATTTAATGTCTCTCATGCACTTTAGATAACAAAGTTTACCGTCAAAATGTTTTATCCACTGAAACCAAAAGCGCACACATCTCAAAATTACCCTGAATCAGGGTTTTAAGACCAGCCAGGTGGAACTCTGCTCGAGACAACCGTGGGCATTGTTTTGACATTGATGTCAAGTGGATGAAACCGGTACTGAATGTCGAGTTCGAGGAGGATTTTGATTACTTCCTCGACCAACAAGGCTCTTCTTGTGAATCTCTCTCCCATGTTTTGGTGGTTAATTTTATGACAAGGCCATATTGCTAACCTCACAATGTTCAAATCTTCCACATCCTTTACAATGATATCAGCTTTTGGGTACCAATACTCTGGCTTGCTGTCGATGTAGCTACATTTTAAGCGAAAAAGAGATTATTATCATCCCTTCATAATATATCAACTTAAGACATTAGGACAAGTACGGGGGCTTCTTACCTTGATATTCTTTGTTTGATTGCAGCAATCTTTTCAGCAGGAGTAGTAATGTGGACACAACATGTGACTTCATCTCCCATGTCCGGACTACGGTGGTAATTGTGGATTGCTTTCTGCCATAGAAGAATATTCGGATACACAATCTTCAGATTGTCAGCTCTCAAGAACACTGTTGTGAGAATATTCATTTCCTCCACCACCATCTGCAATTTTGATCTTGTTAAAATTCACTATATAGACTCAAAACACACACATTTTTAGCTTTTTAGTACCTCTACAGTGTCGATGAGCAATCGATCACCAACATCGTAAGGATGAATGATGAAGAGGAAGATGATTGACTCGAAGACGGTCTTGAGAGAGTTCCCAAACATGAAGGCCAAGAGTACAACTTGTGAAGTTAAAAATAGAAGATACTTGGATGTGACGATTTCTAGAAGGATTAGCCATATGACTACAATGACAATGGCAGTGAGAAAACTAATCATGTGATGGAGTTTGTTCACTGCCGTTTTGGTGTCATTGAGTGTCAAAGCAAGTGCTCTTCTCTCTCTGAAAGCATTGACCTAATTAAGCAGAATCAACAACATAATTAGTGACCAATATATATAATCTGAAGAACTTAAACTTTTTTCTATGTAGATGTTTTTCATTACCAGCCAGTTCTTCAAAGCTGATTTCGTTATCTTTTTGGTCAGTAATGCACCTTCGAAGAGACACATTGTCTTCATCGCCTCGTCTACTCCCAAAAATCTCATCAAATCCTCCAAGTAAATGTGCCTTTTTCATCAAAATAATGACTTATTAGGTTCTAAGAAAGAAGTTTTTGTAAAAGAAAGAAGAGAAATTGTATACTCACTTTGTGCCAGGTTGAGCAACGTTCTTGAAAATCTTCCTTGCAGCTGCTTTAGCTTCTTTTTCGCTACGTATTTGTCGGGTGGATTCATCTTCAGATGTGTTTTGAAGCGCTTGTTCGTCCAATGTAGTTAGCGATACATTTCTCACAATCTTCATCAGCCTCTTCATGTTCCAAGCTGAAACGTTCTTCTGAGTCATCTTGTGCAAATCATCCATAGTGATTCCGTTATCAGTTCCTGTCTTTGTGATGATTGGAGAGAACTTGATGTTCACTGTACTCCCGCTTTTATCTTGGGGAAACGCAGCGGAACAAAGTTCGGGTGATAAATCGGCTCCTCCTTTCTGCATCTTGAAGATCTCTTCTTGTGCGCGCTCTTCCTCTTCCTCAATCCTGCTCAGCTCAAGCATTGGAGGTCCAGATAACGTCTCGATCAAGTAATGATGAAACAGAGCTTCTTGAATCCGATCAAAGTAGGTACTAACGTGGAACGAAGAGGCTAGAACTTTTACCACCAATATCTTGATCAACCACAAGATGGTGCTTAACAAGAAACACATCAAGATTTTGGACACGAGAAGAAGAACATCGCTCTGCGTTTCCCTTTCTACTTTCTTGTCGAACAAGAAATGCCAAGTGAGAAGCACGAGGCCGAGCCAGAGACAGTTCTGAACAGCAGTCTTCACACCGTACACGAAATAGAGGACCCGTTTCCTCAATAGGAAGTTTCTTTCGATAAAAAAGACAATGATTCGGACTCCACATCCTGATACCAACCTCCCGCAAATGAGAACAAGCAAGACCACTTCCCATTTCCACAAGTGAAGGCTCCAAAGAGTTGCATTTCTCCAGGTATGAAACGCAAGACTCAACACTAACGCAACTACAAGTGCGATCAAGCTCAGCCATTGAAGCAACGTTATTGTGTCCATTTTCAACCTTCGATACTCCTCTGGAACATCTTCCTCAGCCAATGAATCGTCTTCTTCTTCAATATCATCAGATTGTCTCCCAAGTAAACCAGATCTTAACTGATCCGATGTCCCAAGCCAACTCGAGTACTGTTGTTCCTCTTCTTGTGGCGGATCTATCAGTCTTGATCTCGCCTTCGCCCTCGAAACAAGCTCAGTTTTCCTCATAGATGAACAAATTACAACTACCTCTCCTTCATCCTCTTGCTGCTCTAAATTCATCCGCATTGTCGCCGAGGAAAAAGAAGTCGACGACCTACAAGAACAAACCGAACCAGACAAGTTGTTGGTTCCTGAACTGTCCATTTTAAAAGAGACTCTCATTTCTTTCGAACCGGACATATTGTTGCTGTTTCTGATATCCTCTGTTTCGTCGTTCACATCGAGTGTGATTTCCTCACGCAATTGCGGAAAATCGAAACTACCACTCTTCACGTGATCATCTGTTGCAATGTCTTGCCAAAACTTGTAGCTGGAACCTCGCTCCATGGATGCTTGGTGGCCGTTGAAGCTAGAACCAGAATCGTCATCAAGAACTGGGAGTTTCTTCTTCTTCTTCATCTTCTCGGTTTGATCTCCGGTGCTTGTAATCTGTTTATACGAGTTATGAGAGTTAAAGGGTTTTCGGAAATCCATTCGAATATCAAAAACAAAGACGTAAGGAAAAAAAAATACACAAAACTTAGAATCTTTAGAAAAGGAAACAGAAACTGTGAAGATGATGATGCATTAACAAACAAAGGTTACGTTATAGTTTAGAACAAGAGTTACGATTTTGGTGTATGTAATATTTTTTTTTCTCTGTTACTCAACTTACTAACAATTGTAATTGGTTTAGGAGTTTTTAAACCACCATGAGTTGGATAAAGACTTAATATAGTAATTAATTCGTCATTTGATAAACGATCACTAAATTTAATGAATGTTTTTTACACATGTCACGTTCTAAGTTTGGTCTTTGATAGTTTTCGTTATAGGGTGGGGACATTTATTAACATTAACAACACCCAACACAACATTTATCTTAGTCATTTCGTGGAACAACCTTGCGTGCATGCCACATTGTTCTTGTTTCTCTCGTTCATACCGTCATCAATTAACAAGGTTGGACTTGGATCACGATTCATTTCTTTGTTTTTATTTATTCAGAGGTTAACTTAAGATCGTTACTGATTTTTAAATCTCTGTTCAATTGGCAAGAACTAACTTGGTTATTGAATAATGATTCAATGGGTAGATGAGATTAGGCTTAAGTTTGGATAAGGAATGATTAATTTAGAGATTGTAGTTCTTCCTTAATCCTAATTAAGCACAGTTAATGTAAGAGTAGAGTCATAGATGCTTGATTGGAGTAGAACTCTTGAATGGTGAATAATATTGAATCTTAAAATGTCAAAATTGTGGTTAAAGGGACTAATCAATGTTTGTTTGGTTACAAAATTGTTGACTCATTTGAGACAAAAAGAAATTAACATCAACATGTTTGGTTGTTCATAAAATTTTAGGCAGGTGGGTTTTGTGACCAGCCAGGTGGAGTTCTGCTAGAGACAACGGTAGGCATTGTTTGGACATTGATATCGAGTGGATAAAACCGGTGTTGAATGTCGAGTTCGAGGAGGATCTTAATCACTTCTTCGATTAACACGCCTCTTCTTGTCCATCTTTCAACCATGTCTTGGTGATTAAACCTGTGATTTGGCCAAATTGCTAGCCTTACTATGTGTAAATCTACCAGCTCTTTTACTATGATTATGGCTTGTGGGTACCAATACTCTGGCTTGTTGTCAATGTAGCTACATTGCCATAAGTTAGTTAGCAAAAAGGATAAGCAATATCGGTATAAAATGCGTATAAGTATTAAAGGGTAACTCTTACTTCGATATTCTCTGCTTGATCACGGAGATCTTTTCGAGAGGAGTAGTAATGTGGACACAGAACTCGATTGCATCTCCCATGTCCGGACTGCGGTAGT
Organism: Crucihimalaya himalaica; assembly: GCA_004349715.1. NCBI lineage: Eukaryota > Viridiplantae > Streptophyta > Magnoliopsida > Brassicales > Brassicaceae > Crucihimalaya > Crucihimalaya himalaica. Next base: position 265,556 of record SMJT01000144.1, read on the forward strand.
AATTGTTGATTGATTTCTGCCACAAAAGACTATTCGGATACATAATCTTGAGATTGTCGTATCTCAAGAACACGGTAGTGAGTATGTTCATCTCCTCCACCACCAACTGGATTTAATTTAATTAACATTTTGTTAGCTAACTAATAAGAAGATTCTTGAGGGTTACATCGCAAAGGCTCAGGCAACTACCTGTACATTGTCAATCTCACAGCGATCACCAACATCGTAAGGATGTACGATGAACAAGAAGATGATGGACTCAAAGACGGTCTTGACTGTGTTCCCAAAGATGAAGGCCAAGAGTACAACTTGTGAACTTATAAAGAGAAGTACCTTGGAGGATGCAATTTCAAGAAGGACAAGCCATATGACAAATATAACAATGGCAGTGACAATATTAATCATGTGATGGAGCTTGTTCACCGCTGTCTTGGTGTCGTTGAGTGTCAGGGCAAGAGCTCTTCGCTCTCTGAAAGCATTGACCTAATCAAAGTCAACAACGGAGTGATATATATACACAGAATAAATTAATCTGATGAATCTTTTTCTATTAAGGTCTATGCAGAAAATTAACAATTACCAGCCAGTTCTTCAAGGCTGATTTGCTAATCCTTTTGGTCTCCGGTGCACCTTCGAAGAGGCTCATGGTCTTCATCGCCTCATCTTCCCGCAAAAATCTTATCAAATCCTCCAGGTAAATGTACCTTTTTGTCATTCGGATATGAGTTTATTAGCAAAAGCAATATTGGTGCTAAAAAAGAAGGAAATAACAGATGTTGGCTCACTTTGCGCCTCGTTGAGCTATGTTCTTGAAAATCTTCCTTGCAGCTGCTTTAGCTTCTTTTTCGCTCCGTATCTGTCGGGTGGATTCATCTTCGTATGTGCTTTCAAGCATCTGTTCATCCAATGTGGTGAGCGAAACATTTCTCACAATCTTCATTAGCCTCTTCATGTTCCAAGCTGAGATGTTCTTGTGATTCATCCTGTGAAGGTGTTCCATGCTGATTCCGTTATCAGTTGTTATTTTCGGGATAACAGGAGAGAGCTTCGGATTCATAACTCTCCCGCTCTTTGCCGGTGGAAACGCAGCTGCGCAAAGGTCAGGTGGTAAATTAGCACCCGCATTTTGCATCTTGAAGATCTCATCTTGCGCCCGCTCTTCTTCTTCCTCAATCCTGCTCATCTCAATCATGGGAGGACCCGACAAGGTCTCGATCACGTACTGGTTAAACAACGCTTCTTGAATCCGATCAAAGTAAGTACTGACGTGGAACGAAGAGGCCAGAACTTTAACCGCTAGTGTCTTGATCAACCACAAGATAGTGCTCAACAAGAAACACACCAAGATCTTAGTTACGTAAGGAAGAAACTTACTATCTGTCTCTCGCTGTACTTTCTTGTCGAACAAGAAATGCCAAGCGAGAAGGACTAGGCCAAGCCAGAGACAGTTCTGAACCGCTCTACGCACACCATACACGAAGTAAAGAACCCGCTTTCGCAAAAGGAAGTTTCTTTCGATAAAAAAGACAACGATTCGGATTCCCCAACCCGAAACCAACCTCCCACATATAAGAACCAGCAAAAACACTTCCCATTTCCATAGATGAAGGTTCCAAACTCTCACTTTCTTCCAAGACGGAATCGACAAACTACACGCCAATGCAGCTATAATAGCGACTAAACTAAGCCACTGTAGCAACGTTATGGCGTCAAGCTTCCCTCTTTTGTACTCATCTGGTACATCTTCATCCGCCAATGGATCATCTTCTTCATCAATATCACCAAGTAACCCGGATTTCAACTGACCCGATCTCCAACCCGAGTATGGCGTTTCCTCCTCTGGTGGCGGATCTTGTAGCCTAGATCTTGTCTTCACTCTAGACATAAGCTCTGATTTCCTCTGAAACGACATGTTCGATGTACATCTCACAACCTCATCCTGATCCTGCTGCTGCGACTGATCCTGATTCGTCCGCATTGTCGCGGACGACGAAGAAGTAGTCGAATGAGAAGACGAAGAGGGAACAGAACCAGAAACATATGTACCACCGGCTCCACGAACGTTGAAAGAGACTCGCACGTCTCTAGACGCATCAAACGAGGTTCGAGCCGTTGATGTAGGCGTAGGCATTGTCTGGTGACTTACATCATCATTCTCTTGATCCACATCAAGTGTGATCTCTTCATTTCTTACCCTCCATTGTCTATTCGTAGGCTCTCCGGCCACCATCTTTGTCGGAGACTCATCTATTGGTAGCTTTCCTTGCGAAAAATCAAAACTACCGCTTTTTCTATTCATACCGATCAGATCTTTAGCACTTGTTCTTGCCGCCGTATGATCGGAGGAAGCTGCTGTGTTTTCTTGCCAGAACTTGTAGCTAGCATCACGTTCCACCGGTGCGTTACGGCCGTCGTCGAGGCTAGAACGAGTGCTCTCTGGTTTACGTTTATCTACCATGCCGGAATGATCGGGATGGTGATCGTGATCGTGGAGGATCAGAAGATGTTCAGGGCTTGCTTCGCTTTGCTCTCCGGGGCTTCTAATTTGTTTGTATGAGCTATGAGATTTGAAGGAGTTTCTGAAATCCATTTCAACATAATAATTAAAATCAAGAAGAAATTTTTGCGTAAAACACAAATTTACGGTTTTTTAGAAAAAAGAAACAAAAACTTCGCCGATTGTTTTGATGCACGGAACCAAAGCTAATTACGTTAATTAGGAATAAGCGTTACCTGTAATCGCATCGGAACATAAAAACTATTACATTATTACGATTAAAATACTCCTTTTTTTCTTGTCTTTTGTTTACTATGAATCTATGATTACTATTGGGAATAAGAGATTCATATTATATCAATTAAAATTCAGGTGTACTTCATGTTTTGCAAAACGATTCCATTTTTGTCATTTTAAACCAACTCTAAAGCTTTTTAAGACAAAACACAATACTTTCACTAGATATATCCTTAATTCAAATAATCAAAGACCAAATGTTCAAGAAGCATGAGATGATTAGAACAACAACAACAGCAACAAACAACAATAATTCAGAACCCAAAAAAAAAAAAAACATCACAAGAATTAAAACCTAAAGAAAGTCACTAAAGATGAAGAAAATTGGTGTTACACTTACACTGTTACACATGTACCTTGCGTATCAATCAGTCTTCTTCACTCTCGTCTTCTACATCTTCCATTTCAACATCACCTTCGTCTCCTAGGATCCACTGTTCAAGCTCGTCTTCTTGTGCTTCTATATGTTGGTGTATGTCCGCAGAGTCCCAGTCGTCTTCCCCATCATTTCCCAGCTCTTCTCCGCGGCAAGAGACCTGCAATTGTGGTCGTCTCCTTGCCAAAGCATCAACGATATCTCTGTTCACACTACCGGTGATTCCTAGCCATTTAAGCCTCGGGAAATATGGTTTCTTTAGCCATTTGAATGAGAGTTGCGTGATGCTACCACAGTCATAAAGATCCAATAAAGACAAGCTACTTCCAGGACATTCGTCTTCGTAAACCCGTGTGGATGCAAGAGCCATAACTGAGGGATCACCTATGAGTCTGCACTCTCTTAGTTGCAGTCTTGTGATTGGGGCTCCAGATTTTGCTAGAGCAAATATGGCAGCATCCGTTATATTAGGAAGATTAGACAAGTCGAGTTCACGCAAAGCCAGTTTTGAGGATCCATCAAATAAGGTAGACATGAATTTATCTGTTAGGTTTCTGCAACCTCTGACAGATAAAGAAACTAGGGAGGCCAAAACTCCCCCTTTCAGGTAAGAAACCCCTGTGTCACTTATATCAGTGCCATCAAGAAGTAAAACCTTCAGTTTTGGCAGATGAGATACAGCTTTTAAGGTTTCATCCCTCAGGTTTCTGCACCCTCTTAGGTCAAGATTCTCCAGCTTGACACTTGACGTTAGCTTTTGAATCGCGTGGTCCGTAAGAAGATGGCACCTTCTTAAGCTAACATGACTAAGCGATAGAGTAGTTGCTAAGATGTCATGGAACACGAGATCCGTCAATTTAGGTCCATGATATATGCTAAACTTGGAGAGGCTAGCGCAAGAGTGCAGAATAGTCTTGAAACCAGCATCTGTTACCCGACAAAAGCCACCAAGACAAATGCTTTCCATGCCCAAGCATTTGTCAGCAAGAAAAAGCATTCCTTGATCACTAACTCGCCGGAAATAAGTAGGGTGAAACTCCTGGCTACGGATTAGAGAGAGGTGCTTCAGCTTACCGTTTTGATTAATCTCATGAAGCCCAAAATCCGTGAGGTCAGACAATTGCCTTGGATCCTCAAGGGGTGCATCTCTTATGTCCAAATCTATCAAAGACGTAAGAGATTTCGATATTGCCTTAACCACAGCATCAGTAATATAATCCACTGAGAGACGCAACTGCTGGACATTTTGTAACACAGTAGATGTAACTCGGTTGCTGTCTTGCCCCGACATTGCAGTTGGAGTGAGTAGTTGAGTCATCATCCTTGACGAAATGTGTCCTAGCTCCAGATGGGTGAGTTTATCAGATACCAACCCAAAAATGCGACCATCACCAGGACGCAGATACAATGAGAGGTCAAACATGAGCGCTAAAACCTACCAAGACACAGACAACCAAATCAAGATATGTTACATGTATATCATCACAGTCTCTTCTAGTATCAAAAGATATAAAAGAAATGAAGCAAAAGGTTGATTAAGGATTTAAACCTCTAAATGGGAGCAGCCATTAAGTAAATCTTCCAAAGCACAACGGCTAATGCTTCTACCAACTTTCTCTGCTACTGAACCCAAACATAGGAGCCTGAAGTTTCAGGAACAATGACCAATTCGTCAAACACAACAGTGGATTGATTCAGATGCATCAAAAACTTGAATAAACACACACATACATACCTTAAATCCTTGCATTTTCTACCGATTTCAGAGATGAGATCGCCGCTGAAATCTCTACAGTTTTGGAGAGAAATCTCCCGTAGAGAAGGACGTACCAATATGTCAATAGCTGAATTACCAAGTCTTCCACAATCAAGCTTGAGGCTTGAAAGTTGTTGATTCGGAAACAACAATGGTCTAACAGTTTCCATTGACAATGAAACATTCTGAAACCAAATAACCACAGAAACAAAGATCAAAAAGCAAAACTTTTTACACACAAATTCAGTCTGAAATCGAAATCCATAAACCACAGCAGCAGAGATTAAAAAACAAAACTTTTCTACAAGTTCAGTCTGAAATCGAAATCCAAATCAAACCCTTAAAGCAATCACTGACTTAAATATGCTTACTCATGTGATCAAACAAATCGCAAGTGAATCTGATCGAAGCAATTGAAATGTGGAAACTTACGAAGACGTGGAAGTTGGGTGTAAAGGTGAGGACACGAGTGACACAGCTCTTAAGTGTTTTGCAAGTAGAAGCCAACGAGCAGAGAGACGCAACATCGAGTTTCGTCATGATAGTTTCCAAGAGAGCCGCCGGTAACAGATCCAAGCTTCTCTCGCCATCGCAACCTTTAAGATCGCCGCACACGACGGTGGTGGTAGCCATAAACGGAGGCTCTCTTCTTTCCTGATTTACACCACAAAGATTTCAATTCATATTCGACAAAAGAAAATTGCGGAAATTGTGGCGATCTCTTTGTGTGTCCGATCTCATCTTTAAAGTCTGAATTTTTAGATTCCAACTGCTCCTCGATCCATTTTTCATGGACAATTATAAAATAATTGATATCACACTAAAACGGCAACGTTTTATATAGGCATGGACATTCTATTTTTTTCGGTTTACTTATGTTCGGTTTTTTTCGGGTGGTGAGAACTGAGAAATAAGTTCCAATTAAAACCGAACTTTATTTCTTAACGTGTTTCTTTATTATTAATTAGAGTAAAGTATAGATGACCAAGAAAAATAGAGTAAAACACTGATTATACCATATGGTTTTTGTGCGTTGGACAAATATACATACTTCTTTGTTTAATTGACATGTTTGACCCTTTTTTGGGTAATTTTTTTTTTGTTGCAAACGGTTGATCTATAAAAAAAAATTTTTAGGATAGTTGCTAGTTCTGATTCTAAATATTTCTTACGAATATATAATTAAGAATTTTTTCAAGAATTTTCTCAAAGATGAATAATTTTAGAAATTATATAAATTTATGATAATGATCTTTCTATATTTAAAAGATACCAATTATTTCTTACGAATACACAATTAAGAATTTTTTCAAGAATTTTCTCAAAGATGCATAATTTTAGAAATTATATAAATTTATGATAATGATCTTTATATATTTAAAATATTTCGTTCTATACTTTTAATAGTTAATTTTTGAGAGGTTTTTGAATCTATAGGTTTAGATATAGTCTCTTCTGGTTCTTCTTCGTTTTTTTAATAATCTTATGCTTTTTCTAGATGGTGCATGTTTTACTTCAGATTTTAAAATAGGTTGAAATATTTTGTTTACTTTCGTTCTGTTTTTTCATAATTTATACTATGATGTGAATTACTTTATGCATAGTTTATTCTATATGATATTGTAAAAGGATGATTTCTTTCTTTAAATAAATCTTTTCTTTCAAATTTATATTATAAAATTATTGACTGATTAATATGTCTATCTTCTAAAGGTAATTCTATTTGCAAGGTTAAATAAAAATTAATTTTTCCATATTTTAAATTGTCGATTCTTACTGCGATTATTTTATTATTTTTGTCTGTTATTCTGTTATCAATTAATCTTAGTGTTATTGGTGTGTTTATGTTTCTATAAATGTTCCTTTTATTATAAACTAGGTTGTTTGCCACGCATTGCGTGGATTATGTGTTAAGTTGAATTTATCGTTGATTTTTTAAAGAGCACTATATATATATATATATATATATTAGATTTTCTTACATTTTTACTTTTATATTAAAAATGATAAAATATATATTTTATATTTAATATTGGAATTTTCTCATTTATTATATTATATAAAAATGTGCTAAATTAATTTATACTACAATTATATATAGATTGGATAAAAACCATTCCATAATTATTTTATTAAACCGGTTATTTTGGTTATGTTTATCAAAATATTGATATATTGGTTTGAAAATAATAACGATAAAAAATGTTGGTTTTTTTATCATAGATTCTTCTTCATATTTTTTTTTATTTTGTTAAGTAGCTCATTTTATTTAACAAATAAATATTTTTTTATCGAATATAGCTTTAAAAAAAATAATTTAAGCATATACAATTAAAATCAAAACATAAATAAAAACATAATTTATTACATGGTAACTTCTCACCCTTGTCTCTCATATCAAGCAACTCAGTAAACATAAATAATTTTAAAAAAAATCAAAATTAATAAAACATTGTTGTTCAGTAACACTATTTAAACATGTTTTCTTAGTAAAAATAATTTTCCATTGTTATGTTTTTTTTAATATGTTACAAACCTATAAAGTTATAAATTATAATGGTTTAAATGGTGTTTAATGACCGAGTAGTTAATATTGTAAATGTGTATAATCAAATTATATTAATTGATTTTAAATGTGTAATTATGAGAAATTATTGTCTTTATATATTTTTTAAGAATGAGAATATAAAGAGGTACAATAGAGAAAAAATAAAAAAAAATGTGGAAATAAGAGATGCCATGTGTCAGCTTCTTAGAGCTTGAACCTTACTTTATTAGATAAGATTGGACAGTATTTAGATGAATGTATTTTATGGATGATCTTTCGAATACGCTATTAATTGTTGATATTTTTTTTTCATATGTTCTAAATTAATTAAGGACAATATTACTTGCTCTGATGCATCTTCTATAGTTATAAATTATTCTCCGGATATTACACCATATTTTACTATGTTTTTTCTTCCGAATGTTTTATACCATTGTTTTAGCTTATAATTTGTAGTTTTTTCTATATCTAAATCTTCTTTGTCTATTAATTTTTGATCTAGATCTATACATATATCAGAATCTTTGTTCATTATATGTGCTAGAAATTATGCTTATATAATCGTCCGAGTAAGTTATTTCACTCATTTGATTTTATGAGATTTTTCCCAAATATGAAGATCTTAATTTTGTTTTCCATAGGTTCATATTAGTTCTCTTATCCTTTGTTCTTCTTTTATAGATAATATTTCTGATTTTATAAACTCTGATAAGTTTATTATTTGTGATATACTTGATAATTTTTCATCAAGGTTATTGGTTGAAGTTATTGTGTTACTTAGTTTTCTTATATCCTTGTTTATTGCTTTTAGATGCTTTAATCTATTCAAAAGTATTAAATGGTCTGAGTTTGTTGAGGTTGATTGCTGCTTCTTCATGATTCTTTTATCTTTGTTGTTTGTTGATTGTTGTTTGGTCTGTGATAGGTTCAAGATATAAGGTGTCCGGAGCTTTACCTCTCGCCTACTAACCGTTGGAGCTTTACCTCTTGGTTTGTTGTATCACTGTTATGTGATACTATCCTTGCTTAAAGCTAAAAACTGTATTAGTTTTAGACAGAGAAATTGATTTCATAATACTCGATATCCTTTCAAATGAGAGGATGGTGCCTTATTTAGGCAGATACATTTTCTTAGGGGCGAAGTTGCTCCATAAGACTTTGACGCATGGCTACATAACTGTCATTCCTTTCTGACGTGTGATCTTATCCTGGACCACTCTTTACATTATGACTCTTTGGGACCACTACTTTTATTGACGCATGGTAGAGTTAGGTACCATTATGGACTCTAGTGACATTCGTCACATGGTTTTTGCCGATGCTTTACATGATTGCCAACAAGGTCTTAATCTTCTTTTGGTGTGGATCCCTCAGTAGACCCTTCTTTGATGATTTATGTCTCTTCGCACTTATCGCAATGAAGTTCTGGGAGGTCTTTTAACATCTCGAATGTGATGTATTTATCTTCTTCTAGAAGTTCTTTGAATAGACCGTTGATCTGAGCCATTAACAAACTTATCCTTCTTAGAGCTTTCATGCCATCTTCTACTGTTGGTGTTCTCGCTAGGGAGTACATGACTACTGCTGGGCTTGAGTAGTTGACCCTATAATTGATTTTATTTTCATAATCTCTAAGGATTTTATGACTGTGCATAACAACTGCTCTTATCGAATTATACCAGTCATCTTCAGAAAAAACTCTTTTTTCATTCTTGCAGGGTAATTGTTGTTTGATATACCGATCTGTAGAACTTGGTCCGGACTAATCTTGATTTCTCCATTAACTTTGTATGGGAGTGTTGCTGCAAGTCTAATAAAGATTTCTCGTTCTTTGGCAAACCTTGTAAAATAGGTTTTGATTGCCTGTTGTAGACCGATGGAAAGTTCTGAAATTTGCTTCATCTTGTTGATGTATAGGGTGTCTATTAAACCACATACATAGAAATTTTGGAAGGAGGACAACTCGTGATCCTCCTCTGGTTCCAACTGGATAGAACCTCATTGCTGTATGGACCTCTAAGTATCCTGTGATCATATCTTTTAGTTTTTGATATAGCTCTGGTGTCAGCTACTTCATTTCTGCCTTTTGTTCTACGGTTGGGATTGCTGCAATAATAATTGGTTTTGGTCTCTTTATCTCCATAATATACATTGGCTTCTTGCCTTCACTCTTGTTGAGAAGCTTTTCTTTGAATGTACTTGATTCTTCGAAAGCTTTCTTGGCTTCCTCCATTGTTGTGTATGACTTGTGGGTCACGTTTTTTCTGTTGACGTGGCTACTAACGATGTGCCAGTCATTGTATATACACTACAAAAAAACATGCTATTTGCGACGGAATTATTCCGTCGCAAAATCGCGGCGGATTTGCGAGGAAAATATCCCTCGCAATTTGCGAGGAATTTGCGATGAAATAACCTCCTATTTGCGATGCCTTTGCGACGAAAATTTAAAATCGCAAATTTGCGAGGGAATTGCGAAGACTTTGCACGGGTAACTTGTTTCCATCGCAATTTCCTCGCAAATTTGCGACGGATTTGCGATGGTTAATAAAAATAGGTAGAAAATTAGGTGAAACACGTTTTAAATGTTGTACCTAATTTTTGCGAGGGCCGTTTTCCTCGCAAATACGTCGCAAATTAGACGCAATTCCATAGCAATTCTCTCGCAAAATTTTACAAAAAATCTATAAATACCGTAACGTGAGATCTCTCATTTCACAACAAAAAAAAAACTAGCTTACAAAAAAAAACAGAGAAAATACTAAAAAAAAAAAATCGAGATATCGTTTTCTGAGAGATTAGGAAGAATGGCGTCGCAGAATGAAGCATATGCATTACGAAGTTGGATGTATAATCGAAAAGATCCGGAGACAAGAGAGTGACGAAAGAGTATCGTGTCGGGTTGTGAGCATTCATCCACCAGGCCACTAACAACCCATATGCGAAGGGTGACGGTAAAACTTGCAAGAACACTCAATATTTGGATATTGATATTGTGAAGAAGCATCTATATAATAGAGGATTTATGCCGAACTATTATATCTGGTTTTCACATGGGAGGGTTATAATCTTGGTGCTGGAAGTAGTAGTACGGGTGATGGTGTTGATCAATCGAATTATAATGATAATTATAATTATGGCCAAAATATGTTTGAAAGATTATGGAAGGGATCAACAGGGAAATAGGTTTCATGATATGTAACTGATGCATTTCATGAATCTATTCCTGCATTTGCTGATGATACTAGGGAAGAACCAATGTTGAAGCACAACATTTTTATGATATGTTAGACGCTGCAGATCAACCTATCTATGAGGGATGTAGAGAGGGGTTATCTAAACTTTCATTGGCATCTAGGATGATGACAATTAAAAGTGATAATAACCTAACTGAAAATTGCATGGACGCATGGGCTGAGCTTTTTAAAGAGTATTTGCCAGAAGATAATATTTTCTGCAGGAGTTACTATGAAATGCAGAAATTAGTTGCTAGTCTGGGGCTACCTTCGAAAATTATTGATGTTTGCATTGAATTGCATGATTTTCTGAAAGACGATGATAAGCTACAGGAATGTCGATTTTGTGGAAGCCAAGATATCAACCAACTACGGAAGGAGCCGTGTCCATACCAACATATGTGGTATCTGCCTATCACTGATAGATTGAAACGGTTATAACCAATCGGAAAGGATCGGCGGCAATGAGATGGCATGCAGAACATACAACGAATGATGGGGAGATTACGCATTCCGTCAGATGCAAAGGCGTGGAAACACTTTCAGACGGTACATTCTAACTTTGCTAACGAGAGTAGGAATGTCTATCTTGGCTTATGCACTGATGGATTTAGTCCATTTGGTTTTCTTGGGAGACAATATTCTTTATGGCCTGTGATATTGACGCCATACAATCTGCCACCAAGAAATGTGCATGCAAAGGGAAGTCTTGTTTATGAGTATTCTGGTCCACGGGTCCTAAAGCATCCAAAACGATCCTCTTGATGTATTTCTGGCAACCCTTGATTCATGAGTTGAAAGAATTATGGTATACAGGTGTACGCACATTTGATTATTCACAGGAACGGAATTTTACAATGCGGGCAGTCCTATTGTGGACCATTAGTGACTTCCCAGCCGTATGGGATGTTATCGGGATGGACCAGCACGGAGTTATCTTGGTCCATATTGCATGGATCGATCAGATGCCTTTCAACTGAAGCATGGAAGGAAGTTGTGCTGGTTTGATTGTCATTGTCGCTTTTCTTCCCTTGCATCATCCGTATCGGAGAGAAACAAAGTTGTTCAAAAAGAACAAGGTTGGGCGTATTCCCTCCCCAGTTTATATGTCAGGGATGATTTGTTTGAGCAGATTGATTATTATGGTGCTCAGGAAACATGTAAGCGTGGGGGAAATTGGCACACTACAGCGAACATGCCTGACGGATATGGGAGTCTCACAAATTGGCACAAAATGAGTATCTTTTGGGAACTCCCATATTGGAAAGATCACCTACTCGGCACAACCTTGATGTGATGCACATCGAAATTTTTTTTTCGTAACATCATGAATACGATTTTGAAGTGCAAGGAACGGAAAGAGTAAAGACAACTTCAAATCAAGGTTGGACTTGACCGAAATCTGCTTAAGAAGCGAGTTACATATACAAGAGATGGTAAATTACCGGATTCCGATCTTTCGTTGTCTGGGGATAGCGAAACAGACGTTGTTTTAACTGGATTGCTTTAGAAGTGAAAGTTTCGGATGGTTATGTGTCAAAATTCTCAAGATGTATTGAACAAGGCAAAAAACTTGTCGGATGAAGAGCCACAATTGCCAATGTTTTCATGCAACGACTATTACCCTTTGCATTGGCTGAGCTCTTACCGACAACCGTCCACGAAGCAATTGCTGTACATATGAATTAATTACATTAATTATTGAAAATAGTTGTCATTTATATTAAATTATTTCAAGTGGTCTGATTATAATAACTATGAACGTGTAGGCATTGGAGCATTTTTCAGGGATCTATGCACACGAACACTTACAGACGAGGGCATTGTCAATTACAGAATAAATATACCATGTGTTGCTCTGTAATTTGGAGAAAATATTTCCACCATCTTTTTTTTGATGTGATGGAACATCTTCCAATCCAACCTACCGCAGAAGCAACTCTTGGAGGGCCCTGTGCAAATTTCGATGGATGTACCCGTTTCGAGCGATTCATGGGACAATCTAAAAGGAAAGGCCCAAAAATCTTGCAAAAGTGAAGGATCGATTCGTTGCATGGAAGTTTGACTGAAGAAACCTCTCATTTCACGCTCATATTATTTTTAGGCCCATACCGTTCGAACCTCAAAGGCTCGTCTAAAGCCGATATGACGATGGAGGGTTTGCGGCCAACATATAACGTAAGGTCCCAGAATATCTTCAACCCAAATTAGGGAGAACTTGGTGGAAAGGTTAAGGGAAGTTTGGTGGGAAGACCACAAATTTACTCGTGCGGCGCACCAATTATATATTGCGAAATTGTGAAAGGAAGTGCAA